>JAWQRP010000931.1:0-22405 GCA_033557875.1 Quadriops clusia
ATCCCGAGATTCAGCGTTTATGTAAACAAAAATGGTTAACGGGAATAAAAGGACAGTCCCACCAGGATGTTATTACGATCTCCAGGACATGATCTGCTTTCTCTCTCTGTGGTGACTCTCTGACTCTCTCTGTGGTGACTCTTGTGAACGACGGACCGTCACTATCTGACTGCCTGTTCACAGGAACGCTACCTCACCGACTGTCTGGAACCTTTTTTCTCTGACCACCTGCTCACTCCCCGCGAGACGCTCACGACCAACCCTCTCCGACGGACTCACCCCTCTGCACCTGTCAATCGGACTCGCTGGTTCTCGGCCAATAAGAACTGTTCCAGCTCTACGCGCGAAGAACAACCAATCACCGTTTTTAGTACCTGTCCCCGGGCGACCAATGACAGCGCTGGTACCGATCCTTGACCACGTGCTCGCACGTGGGACTCGGGTAGTTCCAAGGCACGCCGGTAGCGGTTCTGGAACATCTGTTAATCCATTTGAACGACCTTCCGATCCCTCGAGACGTCCCTTTTGAATAGGCCTATTGTTGGAACCAGGTCGCTGACACATCTCCTTTTTGATAAGCTCCTAATTTGCATGGATGGCCCATCCTATCTTCATACCGTCACACTAGATGACGAGGCATTCAGCATCTAAGCAATATTCAGGTGTACAATAAAGGTTTGGGTAAATAAATATATTGTGAAGGTATAAAGAAGGCCAGCATAATTAGTGAAACTACGAGACTTATCAGAAGAAATTTTTCGGGATCGATCAACATAAACATTGGGCTTGAGATTAAAAACAAGAGAGGATCGCGAGCAAGCGCTCACGCAGAAGAGGAAACATCTGGTAACAGGGGCCAGCACCAGTAGGGTAGCCAAGGACATTCAGAACAATGAATTGCGCCGAAAGCCGTAACATTCCATTGTTTGTTAAAGGGTCAAGCCTCACCCCGCCCAGTGACCACCATGTAGTTTTAGGACGCCGAACGCTAGAATAAGCAGAAATGTTCTCCAGATCTGGCGTGATCTGTGGTTGCTTTGACATATGTGTCCAGTGGCGACAAAGGAATTTAGCGGAAACGTAAACAGGATGTCAAGATGACAAAAGCGAAAAAGGGAGCAAAGGCACGCCGAGAGGGGATGCGGGGTATATCTAGGGGGTTACAACCTCAGATCGCTCTCTTTTCGACCGGTCTTTGTAGCAGAAGTCTCTGTCAGTAGAAGCCGTACGACCTTTTACCAGCCCTACCGAAGATCAGCTTTAGCTATCTTCTCCCAGCCTCTCGTGACCAGCCTTCATCGTCGAAACCGTCGAAGCCGCTATCTACTTCAACGACAACAGCCGAAGGATTAAATATATCGTGATGTTGTCAAATTTATTTTTTAATAATTAAATCTATCACCGGAGCATCGACCGCCGCCTCCAGTACGCACGTTGTCCGAACCACAAACACCATCGAAGAATAGAGGTGGGGAGACACTCCAATCGGCGGCTTACAGAGGCGCCCCTTTTCGGAACAATACATCAATAGGTGCCGACGCGCGACAAAGGGCCGACAGGCGCGTTGACGGACAGTGACCACCACACACACACACAAATCAATTACGGCCGGCCAATAAACATAACAAGTCAGTTCAAACAATAACCTTTTGCAATAACAAAGTTTCGGCCCAACTAATTCAGTGAACGCCTATACACAGGATTTGCTACAACCCACTGAAACGAACCAATTCAATCGCGATAAAAGGGCAGAGCAATTGCATCAACAATAATCAAAGGTAACAGCATTTCAAACCAATCAAAAAGGTATCTCGTTCTCATGATAATTACAAGTTCATCTACCGCCCAATAAACTAGGGGATAATTCATTCTTACCCACAAAGATTATTTAATTAAATCAAATTCAGGGTAACTCAATCCGCAGTCAAATGCTTTAGGATGAAAGTTTTCTTCTATTTTATTGTTTTAACGTGTGTGGGTGTGGTTTTATTGTCGCGTAGTCTGTTTCATTTCGGGATAAGTGTTGCCATTTTGCCTTTTGTGAATGGTTGCGGGCGCTCGGCTTGCTTCGACGCATTCCTGGAGCCCGGTCCAGCGGGAAAGGGTTTCCAAGCGATCCGGGGCAAGTGCCTTCAGTACCGTCTGCCCTAGTGTTCGTGTTGCCAGGGTGATATTTATCCGAGTCATCCTTAAAACGTGGAGCACCCTCAGGGGGAAAACGGATTATAACTCGGGGATTGCCACAACGTGGGTATAATCGGTCCTAGATTCCTGTTAACCGTTTTGTTTACCTTAACGCTTAACCTCGGGATGTTGCAGGCTGCGTTGCTTTGGAACCGCGTTTGTGTCGAGCCATTTAAAATGTTGCCACCTAGTGCGCCGCGACATTGTCTCATTTGTATATGTAATTTTACGTACTCTATCCTAACTTCACACAATCGTATGTATATTTTAGTCGCCTATTCTAATATTGTTAATTTGCAATACTTTATACATACACAATCATGTAGATCGTAGGAAAACCAACCCATAAAGGACGAATTCAGGACGAGCGAAGCGGAAGCACCGTTGCATCCGTGTGGAACTATCCAATTGAAAAGTTCACAAATCAAAAAACAACAGAGCTGGCTATTAATGCCGAGTGGTGATGACCGTCGCCAATAATAATTTTATTTATCGTCGGGATCGCAAGTAATGCCCAATAGACCAACTGGCAATATCCCATAAGTTACGGCCCACTATCAGGCCGCCTATTTAAACTCCATTCCGCTGACATTCAATTCGATTCCGGACGATAAAACCGTAATGTATGGCAAATTGCGATGCATTGAAAGAGAAACGGTTTTTTCATTGGGACCTCTACCTGCTGCCCACCGACCACTACACGCCATCCTACAATTAATAGTCCTGTGGAGGATTCCTTTCTCGGTCATTATCTCCTCTGGCGGCTTGATGAGCAATTGTTCACACTTGTTGACACAGAAACAGCAGAGATAATGTTTTACACTATCAATAGATAATAAAAGAATCAATAGATAATAAACTAATCAATAGATAATAAAACAATCAATAGATAATAAAACAATCAATAGATAATAAAACAATAAATAGATAATAAAACAATCAATAGATAATAAAACAATCAATAGATAATAAAAAATTCAATAGGTTAGGAAAAATTATTATATTATAAAAATTAAAGTCTCATTTAAAAGGAGAAATGGTGAAAAATCGCTCCACAAATTTTCTTAAGGATTGTGCAAAAGTTCGCCCCATTGTTAACAGCATTCGAAATTTGTATTTCCATATCGGGGGAGACTTCTTTTCGGGCTGATGACACCAGAAGTGGGATATGAGCTGATGATATCAGAAGTGGGATGCTGGTAAGAAGGTTGGGGCTAGGGGGGGGGGGGGAGAACAAGGGGGAGGCGTGAGAGCAGGAGAGGTAATGTTATTCAGCGAGTGTATGCCGTGCTTATGTCCTGTTGAATAATTTTCAAGGATCGTTTAACGATTCGAAAAAGAGAGCGCGTAGAGCGAATAATGTAAACTCCTCCGGAGTATTCCTTCCTGCCTCGAGGACATTTTATATTTCAGACAGAGAGCAAGCCGCTCAAACAGGATGCATCGGGAGCAAAGCTATCCTTTTCAAGTGCCCTAGGAAATATTTATGATGACGTTAAATTTTTCCACTGCTAGTAACGATAGGATTTGCTTCGGCTGCAGCCCCGACTTTAGCTTCGGCTACGTCCTTTATTATCGTCCTTTAATGTCGTCCTTTAATGTCGTCCTTAAATATCGTCCTTAAATATTGTCCTTAAATTTTGTTCTTAAATATTGTCTTTAAATATTGTCCTTAAATATTGTCCTTAAATATTGTTCTTAAATATTGTCCTTAAATATTGTCCTTAAATATTGTCCTTAAATATTGTTCTTAAATATTGTCCTTAAATATCGTCCTTTATTTTGGGGTCACTTCTTAATTGATCAAATTTATAGAAATTAAATCATTATTTTAAAAGTAAAAAAAGAATTTACAAACTTCAATATATCGAGCTTTTTACTTTTAAAATTATACGCTAACTGCTCATTTTTTTTTGGAAATTAAAAATCGGAAAAAATTATTTTCTTCGGATAGATTGTCGGTACCTAGCCCTTTTTTCAAATTTATTATTATGTAAACAAAAAAAATGATTTTCGGTGAACTAAAACTTAGGAAATGAAAAGTTAACTTTTACTTTCTTTTCAATAGAAAGAATTGCAAGAAAGTCAACAATGGTCTTGACTTTTAAAGCAAGATGGCAAATTTTTAATGATTTTAAGAATAATGGATGGTTTAATTTTATTACAAATTAAAACTTCTTAGCACGTTTTCGTAATTTGAGTTAGAGACAGAGCCCGTTAAGTAAATCATGAAAATCAACTAAAATCAATACATATAAAATTATTGGTGCTAAAGGACAAATTCAATAAATTACAATACAATTTGATCACAATAACATATGAACATATAATAATTTGATCCCAAAGTTTATATTTTGCGAGGTTATGAATGTAAAAATAATTGCTAACAATTTAAAATAATTTAAGTACTAACCTATTGTCTTAACAATTTAAACTTATAAACAGTCTAGAGAACTAGATGTCGTCCTTCAGATCATCCCTAATAATCATATTTTAAAAACAGTTAGCTACTTTAAAATCTATTAAGAAAACAATTATAAACAATAAAGCTATGGTCACTTATGCAGACAAGAATGCAGGATGATCATCTTGGACAAAAATAAATAATAGTACGAGATCCGGCTGCAGAATTAGTGGGTCATCGAGTACATGCTAAAAACCACATTTTAACTTATATTTATGATTAGTAGAATATATATCTACCCCGGTGCCTATCAAAATATGGCCGTGTGTATTTTTAATTAAATTATTGTTAATTGATTTTTGGGAAAAATTTAAATCATCTGCTTTTGAAATAAAATATCGTTTACTTCACGGCAATAGATATAGAGACTTACAAAAATCGTAGCTGCCGTTGCGCACTTGACCGCATCTCTTCGCAGCCAGGTATAAACAGGTATGATTTCGATTTATTTATACGTTCATAACGTATATTGATCATTTATATATCAAATTAAAGCTAATTTTTTTCTCATTATTATGATATACGGTTGCATAATTAAATCTGGCCGCAAATAAGGGTTACTGGCTGTTAAAGATGGTAAATTTTGGTTTAAAACTGTAATTTGTTTAAGGCACTCTGTATGATATCTAAAATCCTCGACAGATTCAATTGTTAATAAAATGTCATGATATTTATATTTTTTCTTACGACGAAATAACATTAGCAGACACTTTTTGAATGATGCATCTCCAGGCGTGGGAGCTCACTACAGGCTAAAAATATTTGTTTTCTTCTTTCTTTAGTTTTACTCAATTCCGTAGTTAGAGCATAGGTGTCGCTAGTTTGGTCTTCGTTAGTGGCGCAGTATTTGGTCCACTCGTTATCTTCACGAGTTGTGCATAGTTGTTTAGTTGGTTTCGATGAACGATGGCAGGTGGCAATAGGGGGAGGATAATTCCGTTTGCCTCTCTCTCTCTCTCTCTCTCTCTCTCTCTCTCTCTCACACACACACACACACCTCAATTACGGTCGACCAATAAACCTGATAAGTCAATTTAATCAATAACTTTTTGCAATAACGAAGTTGCGTCCAATCAATACAATGAATAATTACATAACGATTATAAAGGTAACACAATTTCATAACGGTCAAGAGGTATCCCCTCAATAGACACAACCCATTTAAATCACAACAAAATTCAAATCAAATTTTATATATGAAACCTTTAATTTCCATTATTTACTTCGTTTCGGGGCATAGGATTCTTCACTATTTTAACGGTGAAAAAATAATTTTGAAACTATTATACCCAGTTTAACTTGTAAAATTCGGTATGTGCTACCTGATCATTTTTTTTTTTTGGAAATTAAAAATCGGAAAAAATTATTATTTATAAGAAAAAAAAGTTTTTCGTTGAATTAAAAATACTCGACGTACTGATTATCTATACATACATAAGACAAATTCAACAATGAAAATGATTTTATTGTGATATATATACTAAACTTAGTAAATTAAAAGTTAACTTTTGCCTGTGCAATGCAAAGAGATACATATTTATAAACGTGACAATTCGTGACAGGTGGAAGGGTGGGGATCAAAAATTGCCAATAATTTTATGACGTATTCTAAAGACAGACCCCAACAAAGCGCGAAATTCAAAACCAGCCAATCACTTCGAAACCCAAAACTAGCCAATCATTTCCACGGCGAGTCCATCGCGGCCTCGCGAATTAAAAGGACGAAAAGGAGCGACCGCAAAAAGGGTATTAGCGCGGCTATTTGCGGCTTCGGCCGAATGAAATTTAATGGTTTGCCACCGCATCATCTCACGGCTCCCTTCGATCCGAGCCAGAAATATGCAGCGGTTTTTCGTCTTTTCGTCCGTATACATTTGTGAAATCGAGCGTGCCGTTCTCGCCGGCCATTAGCGGGATGAGATTGCAATGGATATCCATTTGCTGGTAATGTAGTTTCATTTGAATTAGAAAAAGGGCGCGAGAACTCCGGGATTCTTCTCTGTCAACCGATGAAGTGGGTACAAAGGTTTTTCTTAATAAAGAAAGAAAAGAAGGAAGAAGAAGTTTATTCATCATAAAATAAAGTAAAAATTCTTTAAATACGATTATCAGACTTATTGGGAGACTAACAAGCTTATTAAAAATGTATCTAACTTATTACAAAAGGGTTATTAACAAAGACGTTCTTTAAAATGAAATTTCTTTATAGTGAAGCAACCAGCGATACGCGCACTATAGGAATACGAGAGTTAAAATTGTATTAATAATGGTATAAAACCGTTATACGTTTCACTATTAACAAATTTTTTTCCAATTCTAATTTTATACAATTTTTAACATGATTTTAAGTCACGTACTACTATGGTGAGGGTGTTGATGGTTGCTTCGCTATGAAAAAATCCTATTTGAATGAAAATTTTTTAATGATTGTTTTTTATTAAGTCTTTCAATAAGCCTGCTGATATCACTTGAATAAGGCCACTGATATCACTTGAATAAGGCCACTGATATCACTTGAATAAGGCCACTGATATCACTTGAATAAGCCTGATATTCTTTCAATAAGCGCGATATTTTTTCAATAAGGCCGGTTGGCGTCGCAGCCGTAAATTCTAGCTCAAGAATGAATTTTTTATAGAGAGGAATATCGAAATAAATCATACATCAACGTTCGTTCCGATCATTAAGCACATCATTCCGTTCCGGAGCCGAGCCGGGCGGGAAAATCCGGAAATAGCCGCACAATCACCTCACGTTATCAATATTAAGAAAAGGGGATCGAGGAGGCGAGGCTGAGAACTCGGCGAAGTTTTGTTTCTGGGAATAGAGTTATGCGGCGGCCGCCGTCGTTCACAAAAATTGCGTAATAAATTTTAAATCAGCGGAATTTTTCGAGCATAACTAAAAGTTCAATTGAGTCCGCAAACTTAAATTCCTTCCGCCCAACTGTCAAGTATATTAAATCCCGCCGGAATATACTGCCGCTCTTTTATATCGCGCCTCTCACTGTGAATAAACTCGATTTTGTATATTTAAATAACCATTAGCCCGGATTCCGGGGACCCCGGAAACGGGGCTTTGCCACTCTTTCACCCACTACCACCGCTCCATCTACATTTTTACTAATTTTTACCAACTAAAGTTTTTATTTTCATGGAATAAAGGTTGTTATACCTTGTGCCAACATAACTGTATTTATTTCTCCCTGATTGAGCTCCAATTCAATTGGATAAGTACTTGCTACTCTGAGAGCTTGCTTTGATTGGGTCTACTCAGGTTCCTGCAATACATTCATTGTATGATAATTGGACCAGACAATCAAAGGTAATCTAATCGAGCTCATTCCGAAGGCGCTGATATACCCGTTCAAAGGAGTCTGGGTAGCTTCTCACTCACTGGGTTCCGCGGGATTTACTTAGCTGTGCGATTTATCGACCTTTCCTATGTTCCACCGCTTGTCGGCTGATATCGAAGGGTTGATTAGTACGCTCAGTTTATGAGATCTTGCTGATAACTGAGGGAGAAGCGTACCACCAAAGGCAGACTTGATCCCTTTATTTTAGCTTTAATATCTCGTGCGTACGGCGATGTATTAAGGTGAAGATTAAGGTGTCAACAAAGGCTTACGTACAAACGACATTCTTTGCTATCATCAAAAATATGGTTGTCTCACATTTAAATAAGCAAAACAAATCCAGAATAAACCAGGTAGGGCCTTTCCGTCCCAGACAGCCATCTGTGACTGCAATCCGATACGTTTGGGGCCGGCCCCCTACTGTTTGTTATTTCGGTCAAAGACAAACATTAATTCTTGCGTGAAACTTTATATATTCACGTTTAGATTTCTTAAGTTAGCTATTTGTATATTACCGGATTATAGGGATTAGTTAGCTCCATAAGTGTACTTTCTGTTGACTTACTTGTGTCTAACAAATTTTGTTAATCTTGCGAGACATCCTTGTAATTTGTACATTGTTTGTAGTTATTTTATGCCGTTTGTCTCAATAGACGTCTTAAACCTGTATGCCTTTCAATTGTTCAATTTCCTTCACCCATAAACAGAGAGTTTGTTGCTAAAGCAAGAACCAATCATTCACCGAGCTGTACTTAACGTTTAGGATTGGTTTAGAATCCTAATTAAATAACTTGAGACAAGTAAATTATTTATTTTTTAATTCTATTCGAAGACTCACTTCAAAAACCCTCTTGTTTTTTACTCACTCTGTTCCTATTTTAATTTGTTAAACAAGGTTGCTACAAACGTAAAGAACGGGTTACTATATCTTCACTTCGCAATAAAGTCCTAGCCCTTTTATTTGCCTAAAGCGACGACCATGTATTAATTAATAATAATTAATACAACAATTCGGTCCCGTTACAATATATATACATAATTGCAATCTACTGACTAACCGACTGACTGACCGACTGACTGACTGACCGACTGACTAACTGACTGACTGACTGACTGACCGACTGATTGACAGACTGACTGACCGACCGAGTGAGTGACTGACTGACTGACTGACCGACTGACCGACTGACCGACTGACCGACTGACCGACTGACCGACTGACCAACTGACTGACTGACCGACTAATTAACTATTGACGGTGCGCCTCCGCCAATTGTGCAAGTATAGAGGATTCACTTGTAATTGTATGTGACCAGATATTCCTACCTAATATTTGGATTTAATAACATGTAATATTATGTAGTAACTAGAGTAAAGGATTTCATTAATTTAGGGCGAAAGCTTAATAAATTTTTAACTCGCCAGCAGCCCAGTTGCGTAATTCGCCGTTAAACTTCGGCCCTAGCTGTAAATTTTATCGGAGAAAGAAATCTGCATTTTGTTTAGCAAAAGTTTATTTTAAGTGGGAAATTTTCAAATAAAATTTTAGGAGAGCAGCGGAGTTGGGAAAGAATTTACATAGTTAGTGTGCTATTTCTAAGTTGGCTCTCTTTCTGTTTTCGCTAAAGGAAGTTCATCGCCTTCTGAAATTGCTCAGGGGCCTGAAAAAAAAACATTTACAGCACAAACGCAACTGTAATGGACTATCTATACACTACAGGAAATTTAAGCAAATACACCTGCGACTTATCAAACTCTAGTTGAAATTTTCTGACTTTTGGCTCCCCAATCTTTCGACTTTCTTTATATAACACACATTACGTCCTAGATTCTTTATATACAGAGGTATTCAATCTCCATAAAGCTGTCCCGCTGGGCAGCAACTAATTAAATTGCAGGAACAACGATTTTCTATAAATAGAAGTAATTAGAAATGGTGACATTCATTTTGTCACGAACCCTAAGATTGATACAAAAATTCCGATCGTCTGACACTAAAGATTCGCGTGACTTCATTTCGTACGAAAACAGATATGTTACGTGTTACCTTCCCTTGAATGAATTTCAGGACGAATTTCTTCATTAAATTCTCTCCTTGGGTCACCTTTACGCACAGACACATACACAAACATACAAAACACAAACATACAAGACACAACCATACAAAACACAACCATACAAGACACAACCATACAAGACACAAAAATACAAGATACAAACATTCAAAACACAAACATACCGTAGAGCCGATTAATGACAGTGTGCTGATTATTTTATCCATCAAGTATCAACGACTTACCACAAGGAAAACCAATATGTTCACGATATTATCTATGTTGATTCTGTTTGCTAACGTGTACATTACGAAAAACAATAATAATAATTGTTGTTGTTTTAATGTTAAGTATGTAGAAGGATATTTAATACAGCCTTTTAGGGGTGCGGAAAGCCGCGGCGGCGCAAGCCGCAAATTCGAGACGAGCATAAATATAAATCGAGGCTTTTGCGCTAATTTATTCGGTAATCTAATGGAAGGGTATATTATACTCTATTTATTCAGAAAGTAACGCTTAGGCGGCCTCTCTCGGTAAATAAATTGGCCCTAATATGATATGCAGTGCTGCGCTAATGTGGAAATTATACCGAAGGTTTTCTCCAAAAAGTCCGCCGGACTTTTTGCCAGAATTTACATGTTAGAAGACCTCATTTATTTTTTGTCTCTCGACCCTACACTTATATCTAATTCGCTCTTAAGAAGACACATAAAAATGTATAGTCTATTTAACCAAATGTTTTTTGTTTCTCATAAGACAAAAAATCGAGTTATTAAGTAATATTATCCATAAGGACGCATCAGTGGGCAATCCATCACGAGACGTGTCTAAGCCCCTGACGGCGATTCGAGTCCCTCTAATTCTTCCCAACATTTAGCATTAAAGCAGAGCCCATGATCAATTATAGCAAAAGGAAGAAGCGGAATAAATCTCAGGTTAGCCGGACATTAAAAGGGTTGTCGACATGAGCGCTTTTGAAAAATTGATATGCCACAATACTTCTCGCGAACGCTAACCAGAATTCTTAAATTTAATTCCGCTGATGGATGGAGACCGTTTTCATTTCCTTTGTAATGAGGTGCATTTACATATTTCATTCGATGCCACCGCGAGGATGGTGCACTTCCATTATTGCGTCATCAATTTTTATATTATATCACGTGTGCATTGTCCCATTTAATAATAAACCCATCAGCGGGCCCCCTAAACCAACCGCCAACAATTTCCTTTGATTCCCATCTAAACGCATTAAATTCTTTATTATCTCCGATATCGAGCCCGTAATGAATGCGCACACTTAAATTTTATGTTTTATTCAGCCGGTTAGTTTGTACCCGGTATCGTGTACATAACCCCTGATTAAAACTTTCCATTACTGGGGGCCCCGGGCCCCCGGATTTATCGCAATACGAACCTAATCCCGAGCTCGTAAAAACCTTTTAGACGCATTAAATTCGGCAAGTGTCGGTCTCTGGGACGAAATTAACGTTCACGGCACACGCGACTTAATGATGTAATGCAGCACGGCCTGCTTAGATAGCGCAGTGTCACGAAGTCCACCTGTCAAAACTGCAATTTGCATTTGTTATGCCGCGCTTGTGGACACCGGTCGTACGTAACAAAGCCCTTTGTATCGCATATTTGAATTACTTACTTACTTTAGCTTAACTTTAGGACTTTGCGGCGAAATGTGGTCAGGACTAAACTGAAAATTTACACTGGACGAGAGAAACTTTCAGGTGTTTTTCTAACAGAATAATAAGAAAATATATTTATGATTTTCGAATAAATAGTGAATTCATCGTGATGTCAATGTCTTGTCTGACAAGCTAACTAATAAGAAAAAGGAATAAACGAAGAAACAAATTGACGGAAGAACAAACGAGCAAAATAACGATCGAGCTAGATAACGAACGAGCGAAAAAAAAAAACGAACGTAAGAACGAATGAACAAAAAATGAACGAGCTAGAGAACAAATAGCGAAAAAGCGAATGATAGGGTTAGAGAATGAACAAGTGAAAGATCGAATAATAGAACAAGCAAAAAAACAAACGAGTTAATGATTGATCGTGCTAGAGAATGAAAAATAATTGAACTAGAGAATGAACGAACGAAAAAATGAACGAACGAAAGAACGAAACAATAAACGAACGAAAGAACGAATGAACAAAAAATGAACGAGCTAGAGAACAAATAGCGAAAAAGCGAATGATAGGGTTAGAGAATGAACAAGTGAAAGATCGAATAATAGAACAAACAAAAAAACAAACGAGTTAATGATTGATCGTGCTAGATATTGAAAAATAATTGAACTAGAGAATAAACGAACGAAAAAATGAAGGAACGAAAGAACGAAACAATAAACGAACGAAAGAACGAATGAACAAAAAACAAACGAGCTAGAGAACAAATTAGCGAAACAACGAACGATCGAGCTAGAGAATTAGCAAGTGAAAGATCGAATAATAGAACAAACAAAAAATCAAAGGAGTTAATGATTTATCGTGCTAGATATTGAAAAATAATTGAACTAGAGAATGAACGAACGAAAAAATGAAGGAACGAAAGAACGAAACAATAAACGAACGAAAGAACGAATGAACAAAAAACAAACGAGCTAGAGAACAAATTAGCGAAAGAACAAACGATCGAGCTAGAGAATCAGCAAGTGAAAGATCGAATAATAGAATAAACAAAAAAACAAACGAGTTAATGATTGATCGTGCTAGATAATGAAAAATAATTGAACTAGAAAATGAACGAACTAAAAAATGAAGGAACGAAAGAACGAAACAATAAACGAACAAAAAACAAACGAGCTAGAGAACAAATTAGTGAAACAACGAACGATCGAGCTAGAGATTTAGCAAGTGAAAGATCGAATAATAGAACAAACGAATAAATGATTGATCAAACTAGAGAATGAACGAGTGAAAAAATAATTGAGCTAGAGAACGAACGATCGAAAAAAATAAACGGGGAATGAAAAAAAAAACGAACGAGCTAGAGAACAAACGAACGAAACGTGCCAAAGAATAAGTTATACAAAAAAACAAAACGACGCACTATTATTATAACTACACCTCTTTTCTAATCTTGATCTTAGAATAGTCATCCATCTCAGAACGAATTTTCTTCTTTAGAAATGAATAGTGCAATGGGTTGTAAGAAACCTATTAGCATTACTCAGGAGCAAGCAGTAGATTGCACAAGTTGTTTTGCTTCCCCACAAAATACGGCGAATGATAATTGCAAAGTTAGTGGTGCTCGACAGTCCCCTTAAATGTTGTTTAGAATTGCTGGTTCGGTATTGTTTTTATCTGCGCGTTTTTCTGCTTATTCGTTCGTTCGGAATTTGCGAATGGGCGTTCCGCCGCGGGTAATTGGATAAGCAAACTAACTAAAATATTTATTTAACTTGCCGCTGTCTCATTTGCGTCCGTATGGCCTTATTTCCAATTCCGGGGACAAAAGGAACGTCTGGATAAGGGAGGAATCCCGCCGAGAAAATCTGGATCTCGCCGCTAACTTTGCGCTATTGCCGTTCGTTGCATTTAAACTGAATAAATAAATTTCGTGGATCCGCCAGACTGGATCTCTTACTTGCTCCAAGCCAACATGCAGACATGCAGGCTTATGTGATATAGACATACTGGAATTGATTGTGTACCAACTTTTCTTCTACAAATATTGAATATACCAAATGTATCATATCTAAAATTTGAAGAGGTGGATCAATGGGCGTTGTAGGCGCGCGCTAAGAACCGGTATCATAATAATGATGAAGTGAAATAAAGGGATATTTGGCCAAGCACATTTGGGATAATAAAGACCACGTCCCCACGAGCGCTCGTTTCTATAATGAAACGTAACACTGATGCCATCTTCAGGACGATACGGTTCCGGAAGTGCACGTCCTGCATTTGCATGGAAGAATCCTTTAAGGAGCAAATGGCGCGGAAAATATAAATATCGCCAATGGAAGTTTGCAACACGCGCTATCCGGTTATCGTTCGCAATACGCTCCATCATACGTTCGGGACGTGAACCAGGGCAAAACTAAAAAGTAAAGCGCTTCGGGGAAAACAATTCCCTTCGCCCGCATCCTTTGGAGTCGTTCCATACGCCGAGAGAAACATTTGTAGTAATAGATAATGTCGAACACGGAGAGACAAGTCTGTGTTTTTATATTATTTAACCCTGGTATCAGCTAGATCTGCATAAATCCAGACTGCTTTATCAGATTTTGAAAATTACCATAAACTGTTTAAGACATTCGGCAAATTGAAGAATCGTTTAGCTTATGCAAAAACTGAAATCACCAACGCATGTCTCGCCATTCAGGAAAGCCAGTCTCAAGTGAGGAAAACCCGATTTGTACCAAATAAGTAAATAAGGTTAGTCTATTTTTCACAGCTGGGGAGGTATGTGATTTGCAAAATGATCCTCTTCCCTCGTTTTATTGGATGAAGTTGCGGCTGAGGGTGTTATTTTGGCGGCTGCCTTCGACTCGAGTGCTCGCCCTATCTCTTCGCCTGCTCAGACCTGCTTAAAGCAGTCTGAAATGCTGCTCCGAATTGCTGACTGCGCTCTACGTGTGCGGGTCCCTATTTCCACTCATTTAATCCCCAATTAGATACCTTCGCCGGAGGGTTGCGGATATGTGATCTTCCCTTTTATTCCAAGAATCAACTTTCAAACGGAACCGTTCGGTTTAAGTGGCCACCCTGTACGCCACTTGCCAAAACATGTGGCAACGCTGTAATTTTCGCTTCGAGGCCTACTATTTATTTTTGTGTATCATTGATCGGTAATGATAATAGCAAGTCCTAAATAACATAAGTTCCTGATCTAGTCTGGAAGATAAATAGGGCCCCCTGACGTCCATCAGCCGGCCGTCAAAAATGATTGATGGCCCCTCTAGTTTATGGCCAGCGGATTTCGTGTTTGCTTAACACACATGAATATATACATGACCGACGCCGGCCGACGCCGCACGCCGCGTCGCGACGCCGCAGGAGGATTTACACGTTTTCACGGTTCGTGATTTCGTGATTTAAGCGACCCTCCTCGGCCAAATTGATTCCCACAAAATTTCAAATTAGAAAAATTAGTTTTCGCATTGATAAAGTACCTAAAACTGAATCAATTTTGCAAAGCCCTATAGTAGTACCGTTTGCTGGTCATAATTGCAGGTAAAAAAGAAATAATGTCAACGTATATGAAAAGAAGGAAGGGTGCAGTATAAAGAAACATTTACCTGAAGAGATAAATCCGCTTTAACAATAGCACCCTTAATTTGTCACGCATAAATATTTTTTGTACCATTAGAAAATATCACTCTACAATGTGGTCAGAAACATTTTTTCTAAATCTTAATTTAATGACTATATAAGTGTCTAGACCATGCCTGAGCTTGTTTCAAATGCACTAAGTGACTCTCTTCTACACTCCTATACACACTGCTATAAGTAAGGTTATATGGTAGGTATAGGTAAGGTTACATTAGTTTAGGTAAGGTTCATTAGAGTAGGTAAGGTTACATAGAATAGGTAAGGTTGATTTAACTCCACATAAAGTTCGTAATATTCAAATTCGACGTAATATGTTTTAT
Source organism: Quadriops clusia (assembly GCA_033557875.1). Taxonomy (NCBI): domain Eukaryota; kingdom Metazoa; phylum Arthropoda; class Insecta; order Coleoptera; family Hydrophilidae; genus Quadriops; species Quadriops clusia. The sequence goes on from JAWQRP010000931.1 coordinate 15,673, forward strand.
ATAGAGAGAGAAGAAGACGAATGCAGCGCCTGGAATATATCCAATAAAACGCGATAAGATACGATGAGCTCATTTCATTTAAATAAAGGGAATTGTAGCAAAGGAAGGAAAAAATGAGATGCTTTGCATATATTGAATACAGACATCTTCGGAGGGATAGGGGAAATTTTTACCCGTCCCGAAAACCGCTGACATAAAATTAAATTATTCTCATATCTGAAACTCCCCTTGACTTATGTTCAACTGTAAAATGGTAATGCCTACAATATCATTTCGGGAATTTCGGCGGCAGAGCCGCCGACAGCCTTCCCCGGATTTTTATTCCGGGCATCTCTTAATCAATACGCAATTTAATAAGATGTGGACTATAATATACGATATTAAATAAGGCCGCCGTTTTTATCAAACCGGATCAGCCCTGTATCTCGCCCATTTCTCTTCAAATTTAGCTTCAAACTCTCTGAGAAAATCATGTATCAGTAGAGGACATCATACGTATATACGTATATATATATATATATATATTGTAAAGGTATGAAGATAGGATACGCAATTCATGCAAATTAGGCTCTTATCGAAAAAAGGAGATTAGCCAGCGACACATGCGTCATCAAAATCTGGAAAATATTTCCGTGTCAAGAGGGCCTAAACCACAACCGAGCATCTGGTCAGAATACAATGCATGGTCCCAACAATGGCCCTATTCAAAAGGAACGTCTCGAGGGAACGGAAACAGCCAAGGTCGCTCTAATGGGAAGCAGGTTCGCCGGACTTTGGGCCAAATCTCAGCAAAGTTGTCAAAAAACTACCCAAGTCCCACTTGAGAGGGCGTGGTCGAGTGAAGGAGCAAAAACTGCCCCATTGGTCGCCCTGGGACGAGTGCTAAACGGTGGTTGGTTGTTCTTCACGCGTGGAGCTGGAGCAGTTCTTATTGAACGAGATACAACCAGTCAGATTAACAGGTAGAAGGGGGTGAGTTCGTCCGAGGGAGTCTGGCGGCAGTGAGTGAGGAGAGACAGGTAGAAGACGGTCAATCAAGGCAGTATTCTTGAGTCAGTCAGTCTCAACCAGTCAGACAAAGAGAGTCAGTCACAACAGTCAGACAGAGAGAGTCAGGCAGACGGACAGAGAGTGAAGAGTCGGACCGTGGAGCAGTCAGATAGTCAGAGTTGAGGGGTTGTCGCAAGAAGTCTTCTGAAGGTGACAAGATCCGAGTGTTGGGAGCGGTTCCGAGTGAAAAGTTTTGTGGGTTCATTGTGGTAAATTGTTCAGTGCCTTTGGGAATATCTTCAACGCCATTCTTCAGGAGCTTTTGGATTCATTGGCTGCCGCCGCCAGGCGTGGGACACAATACAGGCTAAGAATATTTGTTTTCTTCTTACATTAGTCTTATTCAATTCCGTAGTTAGCGAATAGGGGTCGCTAGTTTGGTCTTCATTAGTGGTGCAATATTTTGGCCCGCTTTGGTTGGTTCCGATGAACACCGGCAGGTGGCGATAGGGGGAGGATAATTCCCTTTGGCTCTCTCTCTCTCTCACACACACACATAAATCAATTATGGTCGACCAATAAACATAATAAGTCGATTGAATCAATAACATTTTGCAATAACGAAGTTTGGGCCCAACTAACTCAATAAACGATTACAAACAAGGTTTTGCTACAATCAATTCAATGAATAATTACATCACAACGAAGGTAGAGAAATTAAACACACGATAGAAAGGAGTAGCGCAATTGCATTAATAATAAATAAAGGTAGAAACAATTTCATAACAGTCAAAAGGTATCTCATTTCCACGATAATTACAAGATCAACTGCAGTGTGATAAATAATGAATAATTAATTCTTACTCACCAAGGTCATTCAATCAAATCAAATTCAGGGTGACTCAATTCACAATCGAATATTTTGTTCTGATGGAAGTTTTCTGACATCTTGTTCTTTTAATGTGTAATTAAATTCAATTGATTCCCTTTCAGCTAATTTCGTATTATTTTTGGTAAGGCACGACCGTGGTTTTGTTGTCGCGTGGTCCGTTTCATTTCGGGTTTGAGGGTTGCTATTTATCTTTTGTTAAGATTGCGGTTCTTGGCCCGAGCCATATACTCGGAGCCCGGTTCAGCGGGAATGAGTTTGGTGGTCCGAGACAAGGACCTCTTGCATCTGTTCTTCCTAGTTTCGTGCCGCCAGGGCGAGAACTAACCAAGTGCCCCTATGTCGCTTACCGGTCCATATGCCTTGGGGATCGTCACATCGTGGGTAGGTCGGTCCTTTATTCCCGTTAACCACCTTTGTTTACCTTATCGCTTGACCTCGGGATGTCGCGGGTCGCGTTGGCGCGGAACTGCGTTCGTGCCGAACCAATTTAATATTGCCACCTAGCTTACCCGTCGTCTGCGGTTTAAGCCGTAGGGATTTCCCAGGATGATGGTAACGGTTGATGATGGCTTTGCCGGAGATCAATTCTTATCTTGAGCTTTCAAAGTTCGGACTTGTCGATATTTTACCACTGAGGGACCCTGCGCTGAACCTAGCTTGTGGTATGCTGAGTCGCAACATTCGCGTTCTTGCCGTGTCTCATTTGTCATACGAATTTCAAAATTAAAGAATGAAAGAGGACTTTCTTAGTAACAGAACTTTCCAAGTATTAAAATCATTGATTCAGTCAAATAACTAAGTTAAATGCTAACAGTAAAAATCACAGAAATCACACACACAGACGCACGTACAACTTGACATTTCAATTGCATTCATTCTTCATTCAAATTTTCACTTGTTTTACTCTCCAAAACAGTTCTCACCTTAATGGCGTAATTTTCTTTGACGTGACATTTGCCTACGAATTTTGGGATGCTACGAAAACAACGGGAAAGGGTTCCTACCAAATACTAGATGATCACAGGTAATTTTGGCCAAATAGAGTTTCGAGTTGATTTGAAACTCCCACCATTTCCGCTTTCGGAATGTTTAAATAAGTGCCGCTTACGAGCACATCAGCGAGGTATCCCCCCAATAGTCATCGCGGTGCCGCGACCAGGATTTGAATATTTCCTTAATCCTGGATTCTCGAAATTAATTAAGAGTTTCTTTTGGATCATCGATCACAATATATATATTGTGAAGGTATTAAGAAGACCAGTACAATTAATAAAACTACGAGCCTTATCAGAATAAATATTGGGGTTGAGAATAAAAGCAGGAGATGAATCCTCTGTCTTCATAACAGTCGGTCGCGCCGGAAGCCATAAAAATTCCATTCATTGTTCGGCGGTCGAGCTTAGCCGTACCTGTTTTTTGGCCGTTTGGACACTTCCGGAGCGTTAGAAACGTGCCGGGATGCTTCCACATATGGCGAGCTGTGCTTTGCCTTGCCAGATGTGTCCATTGGCAACAGGATTTTTTGCGGAAACGAAATCCGGATGTGAAGAAAGGTCAGACCGGTAGGCGGACGAAACAAAGGACACCAAGAGGGGATTCTGGGTATATCTAACGCGTAGGCACATCAGCTCGCTCTCTTATCCGCTCTGATCTTCGACCAGCCCGCCGTAGCAGAAGTTAAGCTCTCTTATCCGACGACCTTCGACCAGCAGCATCGTTGTTTAGCCCTGTTCGACCCGCTTCAGCCATCATCTTCAGCCGCCGTCATCAGCCCACATCGTGTACGCCAGCCCAGCTAGTACAACTACGCCAGCCGAAGGACCGTCTCCATACCGCCGGAGTATTCCCCGTCACCTGCAGTAGCCGCCACCTCAGCACGTTTCGTGCCCAACGAGATTCTCCAAGACGCTCATCGCCCGCCTTCCGGAGAAAGCCAGGAAATCTACAACGCCCGACCAGCAGCATTGTTGTTTAGGCAAGGCCCCGATCTTTTCTTTTATTATTATTATCTTGTTTGAGTTGTTGGTAGCTCTTTGAGGCAGCAATCCAATGTCTTTTTTTGGACTCTTGGTTATATTGTGTGCATTATCAAATGGTCTCGAGTTTACCATGTTTTACGACCCCAGTACCTTCCGTCGTTACCCATTTCGATTTTGTGAACGGTGTCATTCAAATCCCGCTTTGCTTGATTCGCTCGTTTACCTAATTCCCGACGTAAGGAGCTTGTTCGACGTACAAGAAAATCCAAACCAAAAGCATGCTGAGTCCCAGCGAGGGTGAAGACAATTGGCGGAACTCCACCGGGCGGAATCGGTCAAGCGAGTTTCGATTGCCCTGCTTCCGAGACGACCGAGTTGCCATGAGCCCGAACGAATACCTGCCAAGCCTGGTACTTGCGCGGGCCGCCGCTTTTCCAAGGACGCCACAAAGACCATCGAAGAATAGAGGGGGGGAGACACGACAATCTGCGGCGTACAGAGGCGCCCCTTTCGGAACCATCAATCAAAAGAATGCCGACTCTCAACAAAGGACTAGACCGGTGTTGACGGACAGTGACCAAACACACTCACACAAATCAATTACGGCCGGCCAGTAAACTTGACAATATAATTCAACCACTGTCATTTTGTAATAACCAAGCTTGGGCCCAATCAATTCACTGAATAATTACATAACGATTATAAAGGTAACATAATTTCATAACAGTCAAAAGGTATCTCATTTTCACGAGAATTACAAGGTCAATTGCAGTGCAGTAAACTAATGAATAATTCATTCTCACTCACCAAGATCATCCAATTAAATCAAATTCAGGGTAAATCAATTCACAATCAAATGTTTTGTTCTGATGGAAGTTTTCTGACGTCTTATTCTTTTAATGTGTATTTAATTCAAGTGATTCCTTTTCAGCTAATTTCGTATTATATTCTTGGTAAGGTACCGACGTGGGTTTTATTGTCGCGTGGTCTGTTGCATTTCGGGATTAAGCGTTACCATTTTACCTTTTATTGTGGTTGCGGACGCTTGGCTTGCGTCGCCGCATTCCTGGAGCCCGGTCCAGCGGGAAAGGGTTTCCGACCGATCCAGGGCAAATGCCTTTAGTACCGTCTGTCCGAGTGTTTGTGTTGCCAGGGTAAGTCGGCCGGGTCCTCCTTAACCCGTGGAGCCCCCTCAGGGGGAAAGCGGTTTATAACTCGGGGATTTGCCACATTGCGGGTATAATCGGTCCTAGATTCCTGTTAACCACCTGTTTGCCTTAAAGCTTAACCTCGGGATGTCGCTGGCCGCGTTGTTTTGGAACCGTGTTCGTGCCGAACCAATTAAATGTTGCCACCTAGTGCGCCTCGACGGTGGGGCGTGCCGTAGCGATCACGATGATGAGGTATATAACAACACAGAAAGTGATAAGAAGTACAATAAAAATCACGGGCCATTGTGAATAATAAATTCTTTTAAATGAAATTTCATTAAATTTCAATAACGAATAAATTTTAATCGAGTTCTAACTCAGTTTTAATAGATATGATTATTTAAATTATATTATTACAGTCAAAGTAGGTATGGGTGCGTGTTGTAGAAGAACTGCAGAAATACTTTTATAGCAGCGAGATTTTTCATTCGAGCGATGTTTAATTCACCGCGGTCATAATTCCAAATCAAATCTGAAAAATGGCCGAAAGGAATGATGGAGAGGCGGATTGAAAACACATAACTTAGGGCTACTCAAAATGAAGTAAACACCCCGGAGATTAGCCTCGCCCTTTGCCGCTTAAAATTTCATCCGGATTTATTTTGTTGCATTTTTCTTGGGCTCGCTCTCCGATTCATTTCAATCAAAAACTGTTTACGCTGTGGCCGCGGCTCCAATCAATCGTGGACTCGGTAATGCGGACAGAGATTGAAAGAAAATTACCTACATATACGTACCTGCTGTCGAGGGACTGATTCCTAAACAGAATGTTTGCAAAACGTTGATGAGGACTTCGGTTTTCATTTTGCAGATTGTTTCGCAAGAGTTGAGGAGAAAAAAATGTGTTTGGTATTTCAGCCGGTTCGTTTATAAGTGTACCGCGAGCGAGCACAGATTATGAAGATAAAGTAAATTGTAAACACATTTTATAATGGGTGAACGTAATAGATCTGAACCCCAAATGACGGAGATCAAATTCATCTCAGGTAGTAGAAGACGTTAATAGTCAGTTACCTCCTCATTGATATTTACACGGCATACCGTAATTATTACGAGTATATTCGGTGAAAACAGATGGAAGCAAGGAAAATACCCACATATTAAATTCGTAAAAGTTTAAACTCTTCATGCATATAATGCAGGCTGCGAAGCTGAAATCTTGCAAGACTCCGACCTCAAAGGCGACCTCAAAGTCCTAATATCCGCACAGATACGTAGGCAGGCGCCTCGAGGGCTAGAAACACGTCAAGAAATATGAAACGTATAAGTAAAACAAATTACCACGTTGCATAATTCAGGCGAAGTGCGCGATGCAAACAGGCCTTCTTTGTTGGTTCTTTGATCTCTTTGGAAACTCGGAAATGTTATTTTATGCTCCTCGTTTCCACCCGACCCTGCCCCGGTGTCATATTATTTCGCATTAAGGTGTCACGTTATTTAAACTGTAATTGTGTATGCGTCTTGCAACATGCCTGCCTGCATAGGAGCCAACATTGCATTGCCATTGGTTGCCTTATTACTTACTTTTATATACAGGGTGGTCCAGCTAAGAAGGCCCACTTAAATTACAGCGTTATTAACAAACTTAGAACAATAAAACTTGCAGGATTTACTCAGCACCTAAAGAGCTCCAAAAACGCTAGTAGTGTTTTGTTTTGCCG
>JAWQRP010000932.1:0-22399 GCA_033557875.1 Quadriops clusia
TTTTCCCGATTTTTCCTAAATAAAGCCATATAAGATTATGTCAAATTTAGTTTTGGCTCTCAGGAAGGCTATACTTTGCAGTTTAAGTCTTAGTTTCATTACAGTTTTACCTAGTGGAATACCCCATGCATTTGATATTTTGCAGGTAGGTTTTTCTTAACTTTCCTTCAAATTAGGCAACCAAGTATGCACTTCAAACGTCTCGTTCGCGATTCAAAGCGGAAGTAACGGATGCAAAGAAATTAATTAAGAACCCCACATAAAAGATGATTTTTTTCAAGGTGATTACAATAAAACCAATAAAAAAATATCACCTGAAAAAGAATTTATTTAAAACGATTTAATAAAGCATGTAGATTCGGGCAACGTAATTGGTTCTTAACAATGAAAACCAGCTGATTGGACCCAACCGCTTAGCAAGGGTACTAACCAAAAGAAAATATGTACATACGAAACTAGCACCAAAATGTTTTTGGAATCCTTGCAAATCGATTGTACCGATCAAAGGGAATCGTATTTGCCAATTTCGCCGATGACCGAGTAATTGGCATCTGTGAAACGGCCCTAATTAGCGGTAAAGCCCGCATTCGCTCGTGATTTGAATTACAGTAGATTAATGGCGACGGCGGAAGCGCCCCCTTCGCCGATCTGTACCGAAGTAGTAGTTGTCATCAGGTTTTCAGTGTTGTAGTTGGGTCTTTCTATGTGGTGTACATTTTATCATGGCTTCTCACAATGGCACTAGATTTAACTAAAAGGGTTTCGTTGATATTTAGCATCTCGTTAACGTGATATTCGAGGGATATTGGCGCCGCGCCGAGGAGAAGAATAACGCACGTAAGTGGGAACGTTGGCGACCCATTGAGGTTAAATTGTTAAGTATCAGTTTTAACCACTTCCTTCCGCACAAAGAGATTATTCACACTCTCGCTCGTTAAGGCAGTTAAGGGGCACTCCGCGAAACCTGAAAACTTGCTCGAATATTCTCCCAATGCACTTTGGATTCAACACCGAACTTGCATTCTAACCACCATAATAGCGAAACGCGAAACACTTCATGACAGGTACATTTTTGATACTTAACCAAAAATTTTTTTTTCTCTCCTCTCCTGACGTTTCCTACTGTCTTATCGTCTGAATATTTTGGACATCTTCGCAAAAGAATATTTTCATCAAGATTCCCGACTGCAGTGAAGGACAAAATGATCTTTGTTTCTTTATAGCATAATAGCTGTGTTATGACATAGTTTTTGCATTTGCATACAATATTAGAAAGGTTTTGCAACTTTAGGCGCATAAATCATTTTCACCCGGAACTAACATAATATTACCTGCCCGTTGCAACTCACCTATCTAATAATGTAGTTATAAACAAAGTGCATTTAAGCTAGACATCAGTAATGATATTGATGAGTTGGCCGATATTTTAAATGTCCGTTCAAAAATAAAGTTGCAAACTAAATCCGAAGGAACAAACTTGAATTGCGATATCTTCATCCGATACATACCGTCAACATTAGATCATTAATAATCGGAATGTACGAATGAACGGTTCATCTAGAATTCCTAGCTAAACTACAGTTTACGTTTCTTTATCTTTGACGGTATTCCTTCAACACCCACTTTGCACATAGATACAATTTACTCTTGTTCCAGGATTTGTAAGCAGCTAAGCACTTAACATGGCGACCATCCTGCAGAAAAATGGCATAAAACCCCTCTCGAACGGAAACGGACTGGTCCACCACGAGGTCAAGAACATAACCGAACTGACCACTTACACCACGGAGGACTGCAAAGAAGTGCAATCGATGCCGGACCCTCAGCAAGAGCAGCAAGACGAGCCGGAAATCGACATTGTGATAAATAACGTAGTGTGCAGTTTTAGTGTGCGATGCCACCTTAACCTGCGGGAGATTGCACTGAACGGGATGAACGTAGAGTACCGCAAGGAAAACGGGATGATCACGATGAAAATCCGGAGACCGTACACTACAGCTAGCATCTGGTCCTCGGGCAAAGTGACTTGTACAGGTGCCACCAGTGAAGTTCAGGCGAAAATCGCTGCACGACGGTTCGCCCGTTGCTTACAGAAACTCGGCTTTAATGTGCGATTTAATAATTATCGTGTTGTTAACGTTCTCGGGACATGTTCCATGCCCTTTGCTATTAAAATAAACTCCTTTTCAGAGAGACATAAAGAGGCTGAGTAAGTATTGCGGCTTGATGTTTTATTTTAATTTTACGTTTTAATTGTATTCATTAATTTTACGTTTAAATTTTATTCATGAATTTAAAATTTAAATTTTGTTTATTTAATGAGGATATGTATTATTTTTCGTTTGTTTCCAGTTATGAGCCTGAACTTCATCCTGGCGTTACATATAAGCTAAAAACTCCTAAAGCAACATTAAAAATTTTCTCCACTGGAAGTGTCACCGTGACAGGTAACATAAATTACATAAACTCTTTCTATCTGAAATCGCAAGAATTACCTTTAATTTTTTTACAACTTTTATGCAATTCTAATGTTATTTTAGTTGTAATGTGATGCGGTATTGTAAGAAATCTTTCAAAGATGATGCACATTTCCAACTGCATTTTTTTGAAATTGATTTTTAATCTGTAGTTACTACAATAATTATTACATTTTTCAAGTTAACCCTTTAGCTACGGCTATACCAGGTGGTCCTGGGTAGTGGGCCTATCAAATAACTCCTTTGTTTTCTAAATTGCTGCAACAAAATTTCAGACATTTGTTGTACACCAAAAATTGCATTTTTTGATGTATTGAACAACTTCGTACCACTTCCGGTTTGACCGGAAATAACATGAAATCTCTTATTTAGATAGGGAATCTCATATTTTTTGTTCGTATTCTTAATCTACAAGGTGCCCCGAATCCAATAATACCACATTTGTAAATTTTTAAGTCACAGATTCATTTTTATTTTCAATTTTAAATGTAATGTGAGGCGTTCGTAAATCGGCAAAAACTTTTCTTCAGCAACTCGAAAGACAGTTTAAATACATTTTAGAATAACATCATTCACCATTTATGAATTATAAGCAAATGAAATTTTATTTTAAAAAATCTTAACTTTTTCAAATGGAATCACAATGGGGTTTTATTCAAAGATGCTTAATATGGGTATCAACGTATTCGTATTATTATGTAGATTTTACATATCTGGACGGCCCATTGTGATTCCATTTGAAAAAGTTAAGATTTTTTAAAATGAAATTTCATTTGCTTATAATTCATAAATGGTGAATGATGTTATTCTAAAATGTATTTAAACTGTCTTTCGAGTTGCTGAAGAAAAGTTTTTGAGTATTTACGAACGCCTCACATTACATTTAAAATTGAAAATAAAAATGAATCTGTGACTTAAAAATTTACAAATGTGGTTTTATTGGATTAGGGGCACCTTGTAGATTAAGAATACGAACAAAAAGTATGAGATTCCCTATCTAAATAAGAGATTTCATGTTTTTTCCGGTCAAACAGGAAGTGCTATGAAGTTGTTCAATACATCAAAAAATGCAATTTTTGGTGTACAACAAATGTGTGAAATTTTGTTGCAGCAATTTAAAAAACAAAGGAGTTATTAGATAGGACCCAGGACCACCTGGTATAAGCCAAAGATGTCAAAAGTTTGTCAAGAAAGTACACCTTATTTTTACTTTTTTTGGATCTTGAATTCAACTGGAAGTTTCTGTAACTAGTAATTGTTTTTAACCAGATAAACTGAAATTCGTTAGATGTTGAATGTTAATAGAGACATCAAACGGATAAAGAAATTTCTTTAATTTTGGCTTCCAAATTTTTGTGACTTCTACTTTTGATATTGGCCCATGTGCGGGTTTTTCTTTTCATTTGATATTTTTATTACAAATTGTAATAGAGTTGAAATTTAATAAAGTAAAAAATAAAAAAATTCACAATAATGCGTGTCCTGTGTCGAAAAATTTACATGAGAAACGAATAACTAAACACACATTTTTGTAAAGATATTTACATTGGGTTTGATATCTTACGCTAAGAAATTATTTTTTTAATTAGGTCAAGTCACTAATTTGAGTTATTGAGAAAATTAGGTTAAGCACCCGAAAATATAAATAATATACATTTTCAATTTTGTTAACAGTGCAATTGTTTTGTAATAATTAATTTTAAAGTTTAATATTCCTAATCCTTCCGAGGGCAGCATGAATGTGACAAAGCATTAAAGTTGTTCAGATAGTTGTCGCTAGACTTATAGTTAGTTAAACATTTTACTGCTCGAACAAATCTTTATGGCAGACGGAATTGTGTCCATTCTTGCGCAGGGCTCTAATTGTGGGCGGAGCAAGTCATTTCTCGGCCGATGTCTGCTCGGACAGATCACTGCTTAACAAGGGTGCGAAAACCATTGCGAGCGCTGCGAACGACTTACTCTGTCTCTCCAAATACTTTCTCTCTCGGCGCAGGCGGTATGACGTCTGCCATAAAGATTTGGTCGAGCAGTATTACTACATTTTCAAAGCTCTATTAACATGTGCACATATGTACCCTCGGAGAAAATTTAAATGTCCATTTTTTGTTGGCCACGCATATCGTTTGTACTGAAGGGTCACAGCCTATTTTAGTATCCTTCTGTAATTATGGATGACACTGTGACCCTTCAGCATTAACGATATGCGCGACCAATAAAAAAACATTTAAATTTTCTGCTAGTGTACACTGGTGTTGCACTGATAGCCTCACACCATTAGGTTATGTCTCATGTAGAACCCTGTAATGTCTACAGGTTTCTACTACAGTTGTGACGCGTCATGTATGACGATGGTTTTGTATGCTATTATTGAACACTTGCACTTTGTTATTAAAATCTTCCACCTTACTTAACTTGTATTGTGAGATATTGCTTACTAGTGCATGTATATTTATCTACAGTGGATAAATTTGCATTCTAAAATTTTGACAGGACGTAATGGTTGACCATTAAATTTAAGTAAAAATGTTTTTACTGTTTAGTTAACTTAACAAAAAATTAAATTTCAGAGTAAAAAATTAAGTAAGTTACAAACTATTATTTTAAAAATAATTAGACTGCTAAATTAATTTAGAATTTTATCCAATTTACCTAATAAGTCAGCCCATTTCTTTTGAATAGCTGCCAATTTGTTGTTGATCTTTTGCCCATCAGGTGAGTGGGGATCAAGATGTGACAAGACAGAGTCGCCTACATCAATGAGATGTTTCAGTTGTGGCTGTTGACTTCTGAATTCTTCACGCAACACTTGAACTTGCTGCACTTGTGATTGGACCATTCGGGAGTCGCTCGAGATCGGGCCCAAAACAGTTAACATACGATCTTTAGCTGCCAACCAAGAGGCCAAGGAGTCGTGAGTATCAAGGAATTCTTTCATATCTTCCATAAACCTGATTCTGTCCTTGCAACGATCGTTGATGGTTTTCCAGTGGGTTACTACATCTTCCAATTCATCAGTTAAAGCATCAGCTCCTAAGGCCCCAGGTTTACGGCGAAGCAAATCTTTCACTTGACTCTTTGTGGAATCAAGAAGTGACTGTTTTTCGTACATCTCCTCAAGAATTTGCCTGAGTTGTTTGTTAAGCTTGTCGGCTTCATCTTTAGTGCTTGGAACAATATCTTTGGGCAATTGCCTTTGAATTTTGTCCAGGAATGCGCCTAGGGTCTTCAAGTTATCCAATTGTTTTTTGAGTTCCTCACGGATTAAATCAATTTCTGATTGCCTGTCGTTTATTTTCACTCCTAATAATGAATATCTGTTATTTATTTCAGAAAGTTGTTGTTGGACTGGTGATAATTCTTCCAAGTGGAAGCCATCTTGACTAGAGCGACGAGAAGAGAAACCACTCGATACACTTGGAGAAAGAGGAGATTGCATGTTGAGGCCTTTAGTTGGTGATGGTGATCTACCGTCTTGAGATGGTCGACGCACTAAAATAAACAATAACTCATATTACACATTTACAATAAATTATAGGTTCTTTCTAACAGCACGATTTGATACAAATACATTATTATAAAGAGAGGAGAACATTATTATTATATTAATAACTAACTACTTAATGTACTCACATGAACCGGTTGTGCGTTTTGTCGGGCTGTAAACTTGAGATCTTCTTCTACTCGGGGAATCAGGCCTATCACCACCAAAAAGACTATCATACAAATTGCCAACATCATTAAGTTTCTCGATAGTGATCTGGTAATCCCTGTATTCCTTGGCAATTGGCTTAAGTTCGTCGTTTTGCCTCTTGAGAATTTCAATTTCCATAGCGACACTTTCAAGGCGTGAAACTCTATTCTCCATTTTAGCCAACCAGTCGTTGACTTGATCCCTCAGGGTTTCATAAGCATTTAATTGCTCAGATCTTTGCTTCGATAGCTTCTGCTTTTCGTCTAAAAGATTATTCAAATCACGCCATTGGTTCTCCATGGCTTTAATTCTATCCCTAACTGGTGCTGTGTCAGTCACATCTCGTTTGCTAACCAGGTCTTTACCACCTTTGATGGTCTCTTCAAATAATGGTCGCTTATCATCACGATTTTTGGCGATTTCTCTCATGCGGATGGTGTACTCATCAATGGACAACTTAGAAAATTCACGAGATTCGATAATTTCTAAGATACCAGAAGACCATTGCTCAAATTGGGTAGACTGCCCTAAGAAGACGCAAAGATTTTGATAAACCTCTTCCAAAAATTCACCGTGCTTTTGAGCTCGTTCCAAAAGCTTTTCAAACCGAGACTTGACATCGTTCAGCTTCGTTTCAATTTTCTTCGCAACTCGGGCATTGCTTGTGCAAGAAATCAGTTCACTTGCTGATAAGTAAACTGAATCGATTGAGGAAATGTGAGTATCTATGTCAGATTGGTACACTCGGTGTTCATGGAGTTGTTCTTCCAACTTTTCTTTAATGAGAGAAGCAGGCCTTTGAATGTTCTTAAATTGGTTTTCGGCAGACGTGAGCCACGATACAATACCATCTAAGGCATCTTGAACTCCTTGTGATTGAACTAAGGCAGTGTCGAGTTCTTGACAACGGTCAGCAAGAGCATCCCGAAGTTGAACATACTTTTGTTCCAACTCGATGACGGGATATTCCAATCGAGAGATTTCATTTGGTGAAATTTGACCTTCCAATGATTTCAAAAGCGCTGCTGTGGCGTGTTTAGCATTCTCTATTAACCTACCATTCGCCACGAATTCGTTGTTGAGTGCCTTGGCTTTGCTTAATTGCTCTTCTACTGTTTTCGGATCTCCAGCAATAGGTTCATTGAGTACTTTGTGCGCTCTGGGTTCGGCATCACGAAGCCATTGCCTGGCTTTATCTACAGCATCACTGTATTCTCGTTGACGGCCTCCGACTCCGGATAGTCGGTCCGATAAGTTGTTGGCACGGTGTAATAAGTCACGGTATTGCTGGGTGACTAGAGATACTTCATGGCGAACTGGAGAGTCTTGCGATGAGAGAGGTTCAATATGGGGTAGACGAGATGGTAAAGCAGTGCGGAATTCATTGAGGACGTTTAGATACTCCTGGGGAAGAATAAAGAAATTATATTGATGGAATAATTGTATGATTTGAATTTTTGACAAAATATTTGAAGTGAATTTCTTATAAACTGTTATAAAAGACAATGAGTGTTGTTAAATAAAATAACTATTAAGTTGTTACCGTTACCAAATTTTTCTTAACTCTCATTTGATCTCACAAAGTCAACTTTATAAAAGCTCATTGTCAGAAATACAAAGCATCGAGGAGTTAATTGAAAAGATATAAAAGAGAAGAAAAACATATGCAAGATTCATAAACTAAGGACCAGTTACTTCATCACATATAATATGAGTGATAACTAACTTTGGTTAATTGCCATGGAAATCCATTACTTTTGTAAAGAGCTAACTAGAGATTAACTTTAACATATGCTTTAACTCATGATTAATTTGTAATAGCAACTGGTATTTAGAAAAAGTATTCGATACGGTGCTTCAGTGACAAGCAAACATCTAAGAGATATTATACAACAGAAGACTAAAAGACAATTTGTTTAGAGTAATCAAGAGTTTGTATAGTAACATTAAGAAATCGCATCTACAAAAACATAAGATCTAAAATATTTAAAACAAAATAAGAACTAATATGTACAAGGGAAAGGAATGGACCCAGTTTAATACTTTTCAGGACCAAATAATAAAAAAAATTGAAAATAAAACAAAAAAGATGAAAATATCAAATTGTGCATTTGTTGATGATATTGACATACTAGCGAGAAAGGACGAACAGTATAACAGAAATAAAATAAAATAGAATCTTAAAGACTCTGATCTAAAGTTAACGAACAAACGACAAAAGTAATGGATATAGGTAGAGAATTTGAATCATGGTTATTAATCGATGACTCAGAGAATAAAGAAATACACAAACTAGTACTTGGTAGTCAACATAAAAGAAACAGATAGACAAAATAAATCACAGAAAGAATAGAGAAGGCTGGAAAAGTACATTATACTACAATAAATAGTAGTTTCGTAAATAAGAAAGAGATATCAAGCTAGAGTAAAGAAACATACATAAGGTAATATATAGACTAGTACTAGTCGAGAATTATGATGTCTTTCTAGGAAACGAGAAAGTCCAAGGCAGACCACATAAATGAAAAGTTCATGACAGAACTTTTTGTACAGCAATTCTTGTAGAATAAAAAAATAATTTACCTTTGATTCATCGACAAACTTCTGTGCAGACATGGTGATAAACCGTAAGTCAGCTTGGTGAGCAATGACATCCGAGACAAACTCACGAGTACTGTCAGCACTAGAATCAAGTCTTTGCAGGTCGCTTAAAGCCCGTTCTTTATCCTCCAAAATCCTTCTAGCCTTGCTCAACCAGATAGTAAAGTTGTTAAGCTCTGCCTTAAGCTTCGAAAGCTCATCTCTGGCAGTGAGCATGCGTCTCAAAAGCTTGTCAGTACGATCGACAGCTTTGTCGTAACGAGTCTTTAAGTTGCGACCGCTCTTTTCTAGTGCCGACACTTCACTCTTTGATAGCACATCACCGGCAGTAAGGACTAACTGGCGCACTTGATCGCCACAGTGGGAAACTTGTGCAGAATGCTGGTCTAAGTCATCTTTGACCTGCTTCATGGTGTTTATTTGGTTGCGAAGCTCTTCTTCCACTTCATGGAGAATATCTTGAGAAGCTATCTTGTCCTCGACTTCACCGATCCAAGCCAAAAGTTTAGACAGAGTTTCATCGCAGAGTCGGTATTTTTCTTCAACGGCTTGCTGAAATTTCAAGTAAATTACCGTTTGTAAAATAAAGGAGTAGCAAAATTTTTGGTAAGTTTTTCTTTGTATTTAAAGATTTGCTACTCTGGATTATGTTAGAATCATAAAGTAATAAAAGTAATTCTTACCTGCGCCTATGAATTAAGTCTAACATTTATTATTACATAAACTAGAATCAATTTAATCATACTTAATATAGTGATACCAAAGTTTAAATAAAGATTTTAAAATATTATTAGGTACCTACTTAAACCGTAATAGTTTTTTCAAATTTGTCTATAGCAAGTCGAAAATTAAAAAATAGACTCGTAGTTCAATTAAGCAGACTTTGGTAACACAAAACAATGCTACAGGAAAATTACTCTCTAAAATTGCATTGCAGCCAATTGGCAAAAAGCACAAGTCCCTAAACCTATCACATGCACTCAAGCTCACACAATGATGATGTTAGTACAATATAGAAAAATCGTAACATAAATGAACAAACATCGCAGTACATAATAAACTATGCTCAAAAACCTGAAAACAGATAGTAAAAACAGTTAAGAAAACAAAAATTATGGTATATATTGCAAATGATTTGTTACTTCTTTGTTAACATAGTACTTATATTTCATTTTGATGTAATTGATTTCTGGAGCAAATGAAAAAAACAAAAAACCCAAAAGTTACAAAGAAATAACAAAATTTGTTAAAATATGCTGTCTTACAATATTACGTATTAAAATACTACCAATATGTTTAAGATATTAATGGATTTAATCTCTTACTGTTATTATTATTATTATTATTAACAATATAAAATTATTAAATGTAAGTTATATTCGTGCACATGTTTAATGTTGAGTAAGTGACAATGGAAAAGTTGTGTTTATGTTCTCTTGATGAAACAGTTTTTGAGATACACTTGATAGTCATTGGAAAAAAGTCGTATTCTAACCAAATGCCACTAATACATAAGTAAAATTATTTTGCACTGGAGCAAATTATCTTTATTTGAAAGTAATATTAATTAACTGTATAGTAATGCAATAAAAACTATTGCAATAAATTAGCTCTGGGCAAGATAATTTAGTACTTACTAAACAACTACTTTTACAATATTTAAAAAAGTTCTGATGAAAGAATTCACTACACAAATTTAACAAAATGAAAATTACCCTATGCTAAACAACATCTAACAATAAGAGCATGCTATGATGGTAAGCAAGGTTGTATCTCAAAAACTGTTAAATAAATGCTTTTAAGCCTTGATTAGCAGTTTTATTGTGCATAAATGGCAAGTCGTTAAGGCCTTTGTCTGCACTCGAGCAATGAATGTTTATGTAGTACGTGGACCACCACATAAAAATGATAAGCTCCTTGGGGTACAATTGCTGTAAAAAATGATTAAATTATTAGGCGAGTTGAATATTAATAATTCAAGTTTTATTGATTTATTTTTTGTTTTGGATTGTCGTGTGAGGGTTTAAATTGATTGTGAACTTTTGTTTGAATAAAAATGTATAAAAAGTCATGCATAAGATTTTATAAATTATTTGAATGTATCGGACAAATATATAATTTTTTTGTTTATCCTTTAATTAAACATAAGCTGTTGTTTTTATTAGAAGGAATCTTATGTGATTTCATAATTACCAAATATATAAAATGATTATTTATCTAAAAGTAAGCCAAGAAAATTGTTGAAAACGATATATAAAATGTTATATTGAATAGTTCAAATAAGCAAAAATCCCATGCATGGCAATTTAATTAATATCTCAAAATAAATAACAGGAATTAAATCATGAAATGATGATGTGATGAAGGTAACATATTAGAACTTAAAAAAATGTAAATACAATGTGCGCATGATCTCGCATGCTTAGAAGCAACAAGTCAGGGGTCAACAATGAATTAAGCACATCACCAAAGCAAAATATTTGCTCCAACTTTTTAAGAAAGCTTCTTGACTATAATATATTCACTTGAAAATTAAAAGGAAACTTTCTTAAAGGACAAATTAGAGCAGATATTACTTATATTCTTTAACTAATTATCATTAATAACAAATAGTTCCAAGTAATAAAAAAAAACGGACTTACCCTTTGTTCCGCAGGCAAGATCAACCCCCTTTCCTGACCTTTGATAAAGTCAATCATTTGGTTCTTATCATTTTTGTCGAATATCCTACCACTATCCGGGTCCACAACATTAGTTGTTAAAGCAGTAGTCAAAGGCATAACTGTATCAGTTTCGTTGTTTATAATGACTGTACTCGAAGGATCTATCAAGTTAGTTTCGATAGCCTCTCGTAATGTAAGTCTCTTTCTATCAATAATTGACGTTGTTGTAAAAGGATCGCAAAATCCTCCTGTTGTAGGATTGTACAAACTGTAGTCAATACTTTCAATTAGAGAAAATCCTCGTTTTGGTGTTATTAACAATCCACTGTCAAGTGCAGACGGCAAAGAATGCAATTTGGAAGTTGAGCTATCAAGAACATTTCCTTTCTCGGCGTCTATCAACCCTTTTCTGTAGCCTTCAGGTAATTTAACAAGACGTTTTTTGTTAGTGTCTTTAATTAGAGCCGTGTCAGGATCAATGTATCCCAAAGTTGTACTTTCTTTCAATGTTAAAACTTCATTGGATTGTGGTTCCGTAAATTTACCTGTATTTACATCCAAGTAGGACCTTTCTATTGCTTGTTCAAATGTAAGAGGTTCCTTTAAGAATATCACTAAGTTTTTGTCATATGTAATTGTAAGAGGCTTAACTTTACCCGTTTGAGGTTCAAAAACAACCATTTTATTTATGTCAAGAACTTTGTCTTGTATACCATCACTTACTGTAATGAAGTTACCATGCTGAGAATCTTTCATAACAGCTTCCTCAGGATCTAGAAGTTTAAATTGAATCGCTTCTTCAAGCGAATATTCACGAGCTTGTTTAGTATCACGAGATTTTAAAACGCCAGCAACGGATTTTTTAGCAAATTCTTCGAGTGGCTTGTCTAAGGTGACTATCAAACCTTTTTCCAAAGCCACATCCAAATTGTAAGTCTTTTTCGATTTGGAGTCTAACACGCGGCCTTTCTCTACGTCAATGTTACCGTCATTAATAGCAGCTAAAAGCGATTTTAAGTTACCAGTTACGGATTCTTTAAGGGCACTTGTCGTTGGGTCAATAAAACCATCATTTAAAGCTTGGGTCAAATCATAAAATTCATTACATGAAGGATCAACAAACTTACCAGATTCGGGACGGTACAAACCGTTTTTAATGGCCTCCTCTACAGTTAAATTTTTCTTATGTGTAACAATTAAACCTTTCTGCTTGGCTTGCAACAGATCAATAGTTTTGCCATTTGGTAAGTTATATTGATTGTTTTTAGTATCAATTAATTGAGTTTCAATAGCTTCCGGTAATTTAACATATTTATTGCTTTTAGTATTTCTTATGATTGATATCAAAGGAT
Organism: Quadriops clusia; assembly: GCA_033557875.1. Lineage (NCBI taxonomy): Eukaryota > Metazoa > Arthropoda > Insecta > Coleoptera > Hydrophilidae > Quadriops > Quadriops clusia. The sequence goes on from JAWQRP010000932.1 coordinate 12,788, forward strand.
TTACCAATTCGTTGGTAACAGCGTCTTTGAGATTGTAAGTTTTATTACTAGCTGGATGAACAAAAATATTGCTTACACTCTCATATATTTTCATTTGAATAGTTTCATAAAGTCCGAAATTGGCAGTTTCGATATCGACAATAAGGCCTTTGTTTAATGCTTCGGTTAACGTTAAATTTAAGTTTGTCTTCGTGTCCCTAAAGGTACCATCACGTTTATCCACAAGTCCAATCCGGCTAGTTTCATTGAGATTTAAAAGTCTTTCTTCGTGGGCATCAAAGTAACATGGTAAAAGTGGATTAATGATAAATTTACGAATGGCTTCGTGGAGTGTAATTTTACGATCAGTACTAATGTCTAATAATTTACCCGTTTGGTCATCGTAGAGTCCCTGGTGTATCGCTCTTTGTATAGAAACCGCGGCTTTATTGTCAATTAATATCCCCAAATCGAATGCCTCTTGTAAGGTAATCTCACGAACTTCCCCTTTTGAAAAGTCTTTTACATATGCCGTGTTGCCATCGATGTAGTTGCTGTGTATAGCGTCCATTAAACTTAATTTTCGCCACACTCCCGATTTAGTGTCTTTCACATGAACACTTTCTGGATCAATTAAATTGACTTCTATCGCCTCGATGAGAGTTAAAGTGTTCCCAGTTCGAGGATCAAGGAATAAGTGCGTTTCTGGATCATAGACTCCTTTAAGTATAGCTTCGTTGAGTGACATTGGTGTACTTACTTCCAAGAGTAAACCGCTTTCAAAAGCTTCAGCGAAATCGAGCGGAGTTGTGTGATCACTCACAACAACCACTCCTTCAGTGGTGTCTATTATACCGTCTTCAACAGCTTGGTCAAAAGTATAAACTTCTTCTGCAATAGTAACTAAAGTTGAAGTTGTGTCTAAGTACCCTCGATTAATGGCAGATTCGGTCTTTAATTTTTCTTTGTTTTGAGGATTAATGAATTTGCCTGAAACTGGATCGTAATACCCCTTAAAGACAGCTTCCGGAAGAGTAATTTGACTCTTGAAAGGTACAATAATTCCTCGATCTTGCGCTTCATAAAAGTTAATTTCTGAATGAGTCTGAGGATCAACTACCTGCCCCGTTTCAGAATCAATTAATTTAGCCTTAATTGCATCGTTTAATGTAATTATATCTCCTGTTTGTGGATCTTTAACGGTAAGTTGGGCGGGATCGATAATTTCATCCTCAATAGCCTTATGAAGTGTGATGTTGGTATTATTGATAACAAATTGACCAGTTTTAGGATCATACACTCTTTGTGCCAATGTTTCTTGTAAAGACCAAGGCAATATCGTACTTAAAACATAACCTTTGCGGTATGCTTGATCAAGCGAAAGCGGGGGAAATGTTAAAACACCTTCTTCAGGATTTAACAACTTGGATTCGATAGCATCATGAATTTCGACAATTTTACCTTGTTTATCATCTCTGAGTTTCGTGGTGCTTGGATCAATTAATTTACATTCAATGGCTCTCCTCAAAGTTACTTCATCCCCGGAACATGGATTCAAAATCCGTCCCGTTTTTGGATTGTAATAGTTCAAAAGAATTGCTTGTAACAAATTCAAAGTAATCGGTTTAGTTCGAATTAAGTTTCGTTCAACGGCAGTGTCTAGAGGTACAAGCTGTTTGTTTTTCAAATCGTGTAGTTTTCCACTTTGTGAGTCAATAAGATTTAGTTGCAAACTTTCATTCAAAGGAAGGTAAGCATTAGACTGAGTATTTTTTACTTCTGAAATATTAGGATCGACTACATTTCTTTTAACAGCTTCAGAAATAGTAATCATGTGCTTCGTTAAAGGATCCTTAATTTTACTTGTCTGTGAATCATATAAACTCCTTTCAATAAGAACCTTTAATGCCAGAGGCCTCGGAATACTTAAAATGTAACCTTCCATGAACGCAACGGGAAATTCGATGGTTTTCTGAGTGATTGTATTTACAACAAGACCACGGTTCGTATCAACAATTTGATTGTCTACTGCTTCATAATATGGCACAATTTGCATGTTCTTAGGATCACGAATTGAAATGGATTTCGGATCGATTACGTTAGTTTTCAAAGCAGTTACTAATGAAACCTTCTCCCCAGTCTTAGGATCGGTAACTTCTACATTCTGGGGATCAAAGTTCTCTGTATCAACAATTTCCTCGAGAGTAAATGGTACCCTTTTTTCTGCAGGTCTGTCGTCAGCGTTAATAATCCATTTGATTTTTACAGCTTCGAAAAATGGTACTTTCTTTCCAGTTTTGGGGTCAACCATGTGTCCTGTATTTTTGTCTATTAAAGGTCTTCTTAGGGCTTCATCTAAACTCACATAAGTTGGCGTGTTTTTGGATAGGTCTTTAACCAAAATGCTTTCAGGACAAATAATGTTTAGTTCATAAATAAAGTCGTAGAATGAAATTTTTTCCAAAGTTTCTGGATCAACGAAGCACTGTCGTTGCAAGTCATAATAGCCTAACTCTGCTAATTTTTGTGGTGTTAACTTCTTTGAAATAATTAATACTGATATCGGTCGGTTATCGACCAAGACCGCTAGGTTTTTCTCTACTATTTGTATGGTGTCTAGAGGGGTTAGTTCGTTATGGTCCAAGCCGTCTTGGATAGTGTATGGCAGTTCTTTATTGTTGAAGATAACTCTGCAGATTTTTGGTATAATTTTGTTTTGAGCTATTGCATCACCAATAGCAATTGTTTCTAACGGCTTTTCATCCAATTTTTCAAGGATTTGTCTGTCATTTTCGGAGATATCGTCCATAATTTCATCATCGGGAGGAGATGGTGCATGTTCCGATACATATTTTTCAATTACCACATCATAAATCTCTGAAGTTTCATCTGGTTTTTGTTGTTTAACAGGGTGTTCAATCTCAACAACCAAAGTCGATATTTCATTTTGCCTTTCATTTTCAAGGAATTGTGCAGATGGATCAATTGGTTTTACTGTATTTTCAGCTGGTATAATATTTTCTTTTCGTTGTAACGGTTTAGGAGGAACAACAGGTTTTTCAGAAACGGTTTTCTTGGAGACATCGACGTCTTTTGTCTCAGGTTTAATTTGCTGGATTTCTAAATGAACTGGAGTCTTTTTCATCTCCGCACTATCAGAAATTGCAGAAGTATGTACAACATTAGTTGTTGTTGTGGTATGGTAAGTTATGTTGTGTTGTGTAGTTTTAGTGTTCTCGACTATGCTAGTTTGCGGTTCTGGTGTTTTCGCTTTCTTTTTGTCCCTGTAGGTTTTAACTGCACTAACAGCTGCTGCACCTGCAAGAATAGGAGCCGCAACTGGTGCTGCAATTGCTCCAATTACCGCAACTAGGCCCATCTTAGCAGCATTTTTGAAGTCAAAGGATTTTCCAGACTTTTCATCTTTCACTTTTCCAGTTTTTGGATCAATTAAACCACTTTCTATTGCCTTCTCTATGGTCACAGGTTTCTGAGACTTTACATCGTAAATTATAGAATTAGGGTCAATAATCTCCTTTTCTAAAGCTTCAGAGAATGTAAGGAACTTATTAGGCTCGTTTGGATCCTGGAATTTGCTGCTTTGTTGATCATATATCTTGTCAAATGCTTCTGCAATGTTCATTTCGGTAGTTTTCACAGGTAATTTGTCATCAATATCCATATGTACCTCTGATGTTGAGGGGGCTGCGTCCAATTTTCCTTCTTTAAGAGCTTCAGAAATAGCAATTTTCACCCCGGATTTTGGATCGGTGTAAGTTCCAGCACTCATGTCAACTAAACCTTTATTCAACGCTTCCGAAAATGACATGTTCTGTATAATTCCTTTGGAAGTGATTTCATTCTTCGTTTCATTTTCACCAGTAATTATTCCCCGCTGCTTAGCATCTTCATAAGAAATTATTTCCCCAGTTTGCACATTCTGGATGTTTTTCGTATCTATCAACTTGTAACCTGATAAGAGTTCAATGGTTTTCGTCGTGACTGTGTGCACTTTTGTTTGGTTCGCTATAAAGGTGGTATTTGGACTAACAGTCATAGGTTTAATAATGAGGAGACCAGTTTCAACAGCTTCGGACACTGGTACCAGTTCCCCAGTTTTTGGATGCTTCATTGTACCGTTTTCCTCATCAATAAGTTTTCCATTTAAAGCATCATCAATTAATACGGCATCTTTATTTGCTGGGTAAGGTATTGCCATTATGAAACCTTCTTCTATTGCAGATTGCAATGGCACTTTTTTGTGGGTAATGGGATGAATAACTTCCTTTTTGTTCAAGTCTACTAATCCCCTCTTCAAAGCTACTTGGAATGTCATTCCTGCCGGTGGAATTTCTTCAGATATTGTAGAGCCATCATCATTAAATATTCTCTTCTGAATAGCAGTTTGCAAATCAACATCTCCATGTTTTGTTTTTACGGTACCACTACTATTGTCAACCGTACCCTTTTGAAGAGCTTCTTCCAAAGTAATTATTTGTCCCGTTGAATCGACAATTTTACTTAAAGGATCAACAATGTCGCAAATTATAGCATCTTTTAGAGATAAATGAGCTCCAGTTTCTGGATGCACAATTTTGTTAGTGTTAGGATCTATTAAGCCTTGTTCGTACAACTTGGGCACGGAAAGACTATGATTTAATGGTAAAAGCAACTCGTTTGTACCATTTGGATCAAAAATACCTCTAGCAATCGCTTCATTTATTGTAACAACATCACCGCGCTGCACATCAACAATTTTACCTTGATCACCGTCTAGTTTGTTATATTCGATTGCCTCCTGCAAATTCAATTTCTCACCATCTGCAGTAACAAAAGTGTCTTTTTTATTCAACAGATCTGCAGTTTCTGGATCAATAATACCTTTTTCTACAGCATCTTTAGGCTTGACAATTTTTTTGCGTAATTTTTGTAATACAACTTTCTTGGCTTCACGTTCAGGACTTCTCGAATGAGCTCTTCCAATTGCTACGTTATATTTCGGCTCGACAGTAATTCTGAGTCGAGTTTTGTCTGCAGGTGATTTATAGTCTTCCAAATTAATAGAAGCAGTGTCCATTACTTTAACATCGTCAGGTTTTTCTTCACCTTGAAGCAAAGTTTGCAAATGTTCTTTTGTAATGATGCCACATTCAAGTGCCTTTTCTGGGGTATAAACTTCGTTAGTTTGAGAATTCTTTATTAATATATTTGCTGGTTTATTTCCGACAGGGCTACCTTCGTTAGAGCTATCATTTATTATGTCTTTTTCATAAGCGATTTCAATTGGAATGGCTTTCTGAGTATTCGGATCAATTACAACATGTGATTTAATTATTTTGACTATTGTTTGAGTTCCTACAATTGGAGCTCCTACAACTGCTAAAAGGCCGAATTTAATGGCATCACTCAAAGGAATTTTCCTGCCAGTTTTGTCCACATATGTTTCAGTTTTTTCATCGACGATTTTCTTCGCTATTGCTTCTTTCATGGTAATTTCTTTACCTGTACTTGGATCCTTTACTTTAATTGCACTGGTTGGAATTGTTTGATCTTCCACCGCTTCAAGAAGAGTTTTTGATGCAGTTCCATCTGGTACAATGAGTTGTGAAGTTACTGGATCGAAAATATGACCCGATTCAAGTTGGATTAATTCAATTCTGGTTTCTTGAAGTCCTGTATCTGGTTTTCCAGTTTCTTTCGTTATTTGCATTACACGTTGGTTGCCTTCATCAGTTTCCATCAATGTTTCAAAAAGAATGTAATTTTTGGCAATTGCATCCTTCATTGTAATCCTGTTATTATCAATGTAATACCGTCCGACTCCGTCTAAGATTTTCTTTTCTAAACTTCGAATTAAGGTCATTTTCCTTTTTGTATGAGGTTCAATGACGACTGCCGAGTTTGGATTGATTAACTTCAAGTTAATGCATTCTTCAAAACTTACCAATCTATCGGTACCAGGAATGGTGAATAGTCCATTAATAGGATCAAATAATTTTTGATTAATAGCGTCTGAAAGGCTCCAACCATCTGAAGGTAATTCAAAAACTTGTTTTTCCGGCACGTTCTGTCTCTCATTTGTCAAGAAGTCAGTGGTTGACAATTTAGAGTTTTTCGGTATGTGAGTTTCAGTGTGCATTGTTGTTGGTTCTATAGTACAAACAAGTGATGTAGTTGAAACTTGGTGAGTCATTGTTGGTAAACTCGGGAGAACAGTGTGAGTGATAGGTTCATTGTGAATGTAATGTGATTGTGTAGTTACGTGATGTTTTAAATCTATAGGATCTGCCTTAAGTTGGATAACCTTAATGGTAGTCTTAGTTGGTGTTTTTGAATCATATTGGGGGGTTTTTGGATATGCTCCTGTACTTTTTCTCGGGAGTAACTCGGTATCTGGTGACAATTTGCCTTCAGTGAGGGCTTGAACAATTGAAATAATCTCATTTGTTTCCGGATCTCTAAACGTCTGCCTATCGTTGTCTATTAAACCTCTAGACACAGCCTCACTGTATGTTATTTTACTATGTGAAAATTGAGCATTGGATGAATTCAATGTAACATATCTAGAAATTACTTTACTGGTAGTTTTTGTTTCGACTTTAATCATCAATAAAGTTGTTAACAAGGAAGCACCTTCTAAAGTGATTAAATTTTGCGCAATGGCATCATTTAAAGGCACAATTTTATTTTTACTTATGTCTATGAATTCACCGGTTTTAGGATCGATATAACCTTTGAATACAGCTTCTAATACGGTTAATTCATTTCCGTTCTCGAAAACACCAATTTTCCGATTTAACTTCTCGTATACTTCGGGTTTTACCTGACCTGTCTTAATAGCTTCTGCAAATGGAATCAATTTACCACTAGTTAAATTTGTTACTAAACTACCTTGATGTTTTTTACTTACAAAACCTTTCGCAGTAGCCGCATTATAGCTTACATGGTCGGATTTATCAGGAGGTTGGAACGCATCAACGTTAAATATTGATTTTACTGTCACGGAAATAATGTAACCGCGATGAACCGCTTCTTGTATACTAAAAACTTCGTTTGTTTCTGCATCTTTAAAGCTACCCTCTGCTGTAATCATTCCTACATTAATTGCCTCTTCAAGAGTTATTAATTCACCGGTTCTGGTATTAAAAATGGATTTGGTTTTGTTTAAATCTAAAACGCCCCGTGAAACTGCTTCCCAAATTGTTAATTTTGTGTGTTGAGCTGGCGACAAAATTTTGCCATCGTTTGTTAAGATGTTGTGATCGCAAACATCTTTTAAAGTCATTGGTTTTGCTATTAGTTGTCTGCGCTTTGCTTCAATAAATGACAATTTTTCTGGACCTAAAACATATTTACCTAATTTGGGATTAATGATTCCCTTTTCAATTGCTTGCTTGAGGGTTATTTTAGTATCAAGTTTTGTATCAACAATTTCCCTAATATCCCCGTCTAATAATTTCACGTTAATGGCTGCGTCTACTTGGAATTTATGACCTGAGTTACGGTCCACAATCCAACCAGGTCTGTCATCGATTAAACCTTGATTAATGGCATCATATAAAGACACAGGTCCTGTTACTACCTTTCGCTCGAGGGTAACAACTTTTCCTTCGTCACCTTGATCATCAGATATTGAGTGTGTTACCTTAATTCGCTTTTCCGAAGGATCAAGGAAGCCGTGTTCAGCTTCGTAAAGTTCACGTTGGATAGCTTCTAGCAGGGTAAGGCTGCGGCCATCCCCGCAAGGTCCGTACAATCTCTCAACAATTTTTGGGTCAATCAGATTTCTACGTTCGGCTTCTTCTATAGAAATTTGAGTGTTGTCTGGGGAGGATACAATTCTGCCCGTTCGAACATCTAGTATTCGCTGAGCTATCGCATCCCCAACAGTCATCATTTCACCAGTATAAGGATTGACGATGCCCAATGCATCATTAATATTGTCGGTGCCAATTCCTTCGTGAACCTTGTGAACCCGTTTCTGTGACTTTATTTCGTTGAATTGCATGCTTGAGCCCCAGTTTTGAGGCATATCGGGTGTTATATGAGTCGTGGTCTTGTATTTGTCAGGGGGTCGACCGTTTGTTATGTTATCAAACTCGTCGATGTGCCTATTATTTTGAGACGTGAATGTGATGTTGGTGCCGTTTTCATTTTTAGTTGTTTTGATGTATCTGATGAGAAAATGAATAATGAATGTAGTTTACAGGTTGATTAGCAATTTATTTTTTAAGAACATTATGAACCATTTATTTTGGATGATTTTTTGTTTATTAAAAGTAAAAAAAAATTAATGAGGACTTACTGCTTTGTGTAGTGTGTTGTAGATGTGTAAGTGGAAGAATGCTCAGTTGCATTGCTCATGTGGAATTCAGACCGGAAAGTCTTGAATGGAGGAGGTTCCATTTGTTCTACCAGCCTCTGCAAAAGAATTTTTTGTATTAAACCTAGAACTTGTTTCCAAAATATATTTTTTTCTTATTAGGTTGCAACAAATTTCAATTTTCTTAATACTGAAAATACTTTCTTTACAAATTTATAATTATTTTTATTTTGGGTGTCTTGGGTCTTGAAATTAGACTAAATTTTAGATTTAAAAATATTTTAAAATTTCATTAAATAAGAATAAGGAAATGTAAACTTTAGTTTAATTTCAAGACTAAAGACACCCAAATTAAAAATAATTATAAATTTATTAAGATAATTTTGGGTTAAGAACATAAAATATAAATACTTTCTTTACAATTGAAAATACATATACAGGGTGGTCCACGTAAGATGACCCACTTAAATTACAGCGTTATTAACAAACTTAGAACAATAAAACTTGCAGGATTTACTCAGCACCTAAAGAGCTCCAAAAAACGCTAGTAGTGTTTTGTTTTGCCGCGCATAGTTTTTACGCAAGGCACTTGGATCCATAAAAGTGATGACGAAGATGAATTTTTTTTCACATATTTTAAATCGGCAAGTAATTCTGCATACAACGGTATAAACATTTCTACAAAAAAATGGCGGATGGCCGAAAAACATTTATTTAATATTACGGCTTTGTTTACCAAATTAGGGCAATGAAATTTCCAAAAATTAATTCTGCACATAAAGGGGTTAAACACATCCCAATAACTTTTTACTCTGTGACATTTCGTTTCCGCACAAGGGCACATAACTTTTAAAAATACTTAGTTTTCAAGGTGCTTTTATTATTAATTCTAATCCCCAGAATGATTATGCGTACAACGATACCAATATTGCAGCAAAAAATCTTAATTTATGGATTTTTTTATTTTATAGACTATGTCCACTTAATGGCCACACACACATCTCTACAATTCTGTCTTGTCATTCGCGCATGATAGTAGACTTCCCTTTTAGACATTTACTCATATGGCACGTAATATTAACAAATGCTTGTCGTTGGGATGGCCTAATTGCTAAGGCGCTGGCGTTTGGTGCAAGGGGTTTATGGTTCGAATCCCAGCAAGGACGCTGTTTTTTTATTGGGTAAAAATGTTAACTACTTCATCGTCCATGAACGATGTAGAACAGGGGCTCCGTGTTTTGTAAACTCCTCCAAAACTTGTGATCCCTATTTTTGGCGTCATCAATTGGTCTATTATGCCGAAACAGGTT
>JAWQRP010000933.1:0-22390 GCA_033557875.1 Quadriops clusia
CTTGCACAAAGCCACAATACGAACAGTAAAACTATGTAAATCTCTCGAAAAATTGAATAGAAAACTGAACAATTTAATTCTGGTTTTTCTTTTTATACATCCCCGTTCATTGAGATTGTTGGCATTTTTAAACACAATTATGTATGGTACATTTACTAACATTTTTGATTCTTACCTATTTTATGTTTCTGTCAATATTTACATTAAGCTCTATTCATTGGCCTGCAGTAACAGGTATTTGCTTGTTTGTTTCAAAACATTTTCACTGAAACTAAATGTGAATGTAAATATACTAACATTGCTTTTCTTGCAATTAGTTTTCTAGCTTGGAGTCCATAAACAATTAAAAAGAAGTTAGTGAGGTCGATATTATATTGTTTTTTAAGTGCTACCTAGCGACTTTGAAAGTTGATATTCACAATAAAAAATGAAAATTTTACTATAAAATTTAGGGACAAATGATACTACGATTTTAATTTGAAAATTTTATAATGATGTTAATTTTGAAGTTGAATTTGTTTAACATTTCTTTAATTTTGTAAAGAAATAAAATAAGCAGAAACCTTGCAACCTACGCCATTAATCTTCATAAGAACACATATAAATCAAAGATGAAAATGTGGTTTAAAACTAAGTATGATTGTAGTTAGAGCTTTACAAGTAACATGCTAGACAATGCAGTTAAATAATACCATTTTCAGGTGCCATACAACATTAACATTCAAGAAGATACTGCCACAGGGGCCACAGTTTTTCAAAATATCAAAGTGACAGACGCAGACTCTGTCGGATCACAGCTTGAAGTGGAATGTATGTCCATGCCAGAATTTAGCAATGCTTGCGATATCTTCACTGTGGAAACCAGAATTGCAGAACAAAATAATTTCGAAGGTATTCTAGTGCTTAATAGAAAACTGAATTATGCTGAACATGGAACCATCAAGTTCATGCTAAGGGCAACAGTAAGTTTTGTTAATGCCTTACATAAATTTTAATCTCTAACACAACTTATTTGTTTACATTTAGGATGGAGAATTAAATAGTACCACTGATGTGAATGTATTCGTTCTTGATGTACAAGATACACCGCCTAAATTTTCTGGACCTCTTCAAGTTGCAATTGCCGAAGATGTACCTATTAATTCGTTAGTTTTAACTTTGCATGCAGAAGATGGTGATAAACAAAAACCCAGAAAAATTATATATGAGTTACTGGATAATCCAAATGACTATTTTTTATTGGAGGCATATACTGGAATATTAAGAACCGGAAGACCTTTGGACCGTGAAGCTATAAACAGTTCTGATGACACTATCACATTACGTGTTAAAGTAAGAAACTCTTAGTAAATATGAATCATCATTGATTTGTTACGTTTAAAAATTATTTTTAGGCAATAGAACTGCAAGATAATGTGAAAACTAATGATCCTCAAAGTTCTACCACTGTAACAGTGACTATTAAAGTTTTGGATGTAAATGATGAACCGCCGATGTTTAACCAACGAGAATTTTACGTAGAAATTCCTGAAAACATTGCAGAAGGAACAGTTGTCCCAAATTTACATATTACGGTGACAGATCTCGATTTAGTAAGTTGTCTTCAATTTCGATTCTATTTCAAAGAAACTATCTTATTTTACTTTGTTTTAGAAACATAACTCTCAATATGCTTTGACATTAGATGATATATCTGGGGCTTTTTCTATAGAACCAGCAACTGCAACGGGTTCAACTGATGTTAAAATCATTGTCTCTAACACTTCCTCCTTGGACTATGAAAATCCCAATCAAAGAAAATTTATCATTTTGCTTCATGCTAAGGAACTTTCAACTTCAGAAGTCATGTCTTCTTCTGCTACCCTCACAGTGACAGTAACTGATGTTAATGATAATATTCCGACTTTCGGTCACGAAGCTTACTCTGCTGTTGTATCAGAAACCGCTTCTCCTGGAACAGTTGTAACAACTATTGTAGCAAAAGATAGAGATAGTGGAAAATTTGGGGCCAACGGTATTATCTACCAATTAGTTGGAAATGGAGCAAATAAATTTGAAGTAAATAACAAAACAGGAACAATAACAATCGCAGCATGTGAAAGACCCGGTCATGAAGATTGTTTGGACTATGAAACAAAATCTGTATATTTACTGTCTTTTAAAGCTACGGACGATGAAGGAAGAGGTCAGACTTCAATGGTACCTCTACGGATATCTTTGTTAGACAGCAATGACAATCCACCTGAATTTAGCCAATCAATTTACAAAATTTTTATTGATGAAGGTGCTGTGAAATTTGACCCAGAACTCTACATTACAGCTGTTGATAAGGACAAAACTTCTGTTGTAAAATATTCAATAATCGCAGGTAACAAAGATAATTTATTCGATATAGATCAAGACACAGGAAGGTTTAGAATTGCAAGTAATGAAGCTTTAAGTATCAGCAACGATCCTAGTGGAAATGATCACATTCTCCTAACTGTTGAAGCTAACGATGAGAAATATACCTCAGCTGCTCAAGTCAACATTACAATTCGAGATATCAATAATAATCAGCCAATTTTTGACAAGGAAACCTACATTACATCTGTATCTGAGGACACTGCCACAGGTGTTAGTGTTACAGAACTACAGGCTACAGATGCTGATACTGGTTTAAATGCAGATATAACCTACTCATTCCGGAAAGGTGCTTATGACGATTTTGAAATTGACAATAAATCAGGAATTGTAACTGTCTCCTCCAAGTTGGATTACGAACATCGAAATACATATCATATTGAAGTTTTAGCAAGTGATCATGGTTCACCTTCCATGACTGGAACAACTACTTTAACCATCAACATTTTAAATACTAATAATAAACTACCATATTTTGCACCTACAACGCAAAAAGCTGAAGTGATGGAAGATGCTACTGTAGGAACCGTAGTTCATACTCTTATCGCCTTAGATCCCGATGTATCCTCTCAGGAAGCATTGAATTTTGCTGCTACTGAACCAATAACAGCTTTAGATAAACATGGTCGTCAAGTCCTGCAAACGGATTTATTCAAACAATTCTTTTCAGTTAATAAACATAACGGAACTGTCACAGTTTCTCATCCACTTCTTAGGGATGTGGCTGCTGTTATTCGCATTCCTCTTCTTGTTATCGATATAACTGCTCCCACAGTCCAACAGGGTGAGGGAATGTTAATTATTACAATAACTGACGTTAATGATTCACCTCCCGTGTTTCTTCCACCTTGGACGAAAGAAAATCCTGCGTACAATATAGAATTAAGAGAAGAACAACCTATTGGGACTATTATAGGTACATACACTGCCATCGATGAAGATTCTGATATTGCAGTGTATTCAATCAATCCTCCCAGTGAATATTTTGAGATTAATAATGGGACTGGAATTGTGCAGATCAAGAAAGAAATAGATTATGAGAAAACAAGAAAATTGAATTTTACAGTAATTGCGTTTGATACAGGGGTGCCACAATTGAATGCTTCTGCTACTATTAATGTTAACATAATGAATATTAACGACAATGATCCAGTATTTTCATCAAAACATTATAATATTTCAATTGAAGAAAATTCTCCGATTGGCTCACATGTTTTAAAAGTGAACGCCACCGATTTAGATGCTGGTGATTTTGGAGTAGTTACTTATTCTTTAACTGGGGAAAATAGTGAATACTTTAAAATATCACCGGAAACTGGGGAAATCACAGTTGATAATAGTGAATATTTAGACCATGAGAGTATAACGGAAACAACAATACAAGTGGTGGCCACAGATGGGGCTCCTGGAAATTTAAAGCGATCCGTCTCTGTGCCTATTACAATATCCATTCTGGATGTTAATGATAATGCTCCAAAATTTAACCAAAACGTATATGAGACAGATGTGCTGGAGAATGTAAGATTAAATCCACCTATGCCGATTTTGCACTTGTATGCTACAGATAAAGATTCCGATATGAGTGTGCGGTATAGGATAATGTCGGGAAACGAAGAAGGTAATGCAATTGAACCGTATGTAAATACTTAAATGCTGATTGAATATTTATTTACAGACTTATTTTTGTTGGGGGAAGAATCTGGTATTTTGTACCCTCATAAATCATTACTAGGTCACTCCAAAATCTTCCGTTTATTAGTTGAAGCCCATGATGGGGATGGCCCTGGATCGTTGTCAGATCGAGCAAATGTTTCCATTACTGTACACAATATCAATGAGCATAAACCGGTTTTTATTCTACCTGCTCTTACTAATGCTACTATTGAGCTTACAGAGGTATGTTACTTTTTCTTTCTTCGTCCAATAATGGCAATTACAAAGAAGATAATCAAAGTCCTCTAAATTATCTTTAATATTATTCAAATACTACTTATTTAATATTAGTAATAAATTTAATACATAACAAGGAAAATAATAATGACTAATATGACTAATTTTATAATTTATTCTTTTAATTATTGCTTCTAGAATGTAGCCACTGCCAATTATTTAGTTATAACAGTAAAGGCAACTGACAAAGATGCAGGAGAAAATGGTAGAATAACGTACCACTTTAAAGTAGATGATAAAAATGTAGAAGAAACAGACAAATTCATAATTAATCCCAACACTGGAGAGCTTCGAAGTAAAGAATATCTAGATAGAGAAGAGAGGGCTAAATACGAGGTAAAATATGTTTTTATTAGTTACATTAAACAGATTCCACAGAAACTCATCTTGACGAATTTCAGCTTGTAGTAATTGCTAGAGACCATGGTTCGCCAAAATGGCACGAAACTAAAACTTATTTAACTATACTTCTTGTCGACACCAATGACAACCGACCCGAGTTCCCTGACTCCGCGAGTGCTAGCCCATATCGGTTTTATATAACAGAAAATAGTGATAAAGACATTAGAATTGGTCAGGTAAAAGCTCTGGACAAAGATGAAGGCAAACATGCAAAAGTATTTTATTATATACTGGCTGGGAATGAAGATAACTCATTCTATATTGACAAGTTAGATGGAAGTTTATACACCAACAAATCATTCGATCGAGAAGAACGACACGAATATAGTTTATTCATTCGGGCAAATAATGAACCGGACTTTTATTTGTCAGATGAAGATAGAAGCAAAATGAGTGACGATGAAATCACACATGATAGTAGCATAGCGAAAGTCAAAGTTCTTGTTTTGGACTTAAATGATAACCCACCAACTTTTGAGAAACAAAGTTATTACGCTGCTATAGATGCAATGGCAAATGTAAATGACTTTATAATAAACGTGTCTGCAGTTGATCCAGATTTTGGAGTGAATGGCTCATTTTCTTATTACGTCAAAGCATCAAACTTATATAAATACGGCTCGAATAAAAGTGCGGGATCAATCATTCCATCACCATTTAATATTTCCCAAGATGGCCAACTGACAACTGCGACTTACGTAGCTGAAAATAATCAGCACAGATTTGTGATAGATGTAGCAGCTAGAGAAAATGCAGTGCCAGAAAGGGAAGCTGTTGTTAATGTTTATGTAAGTTTTACTTTTGTTATAATAATATATATGTAAATAGAAACCTTCTTTATATTTTCAATTTCTCTGTTATAATTGTAAAAAATAATGAGAAATCTTTCCAGGTTTGGGTTTTCGAACAAAATCAACTTATAAGGGTAATCTTCTCAAAACCCCCTGAAGAAGTAAATAGAGAACGAGAAGAGATAATTGCAGAATTAAGCAATGCCACACAAAGTTTGGTAATAATAGATGAGATTCGTTACCACACTGATGATATAGGTCGAAAGAATGAAGAATGGTGTGATATGTACATATTAGTAATTGACCCGCTTACAAAAACAATTCTACCAGTGCCTGAGGTTCTAAAAGTAATCGATGGAAAGTATGACTTTCTTAAAGATTACTATGCAGGAAATGCTATCGAAAATGTAGTTCCCGCTTTTGTGGCTGAAAGAGACGAACCTTTCGATCCAGCATTGGCAGCTTTAATAGCTCTTCTTATAATTTTATTCGTCGGTATCATAACGTTTATTGTAGTCTGCTGCTGCTTAAGGCATTGGGTTATTACGCCAACTACTTTAAAGAAAAAAGATGCCCTCATCAAAAAGGCCATAATTGATGACCTCAATACTACAGAAAACCCATTGTGGATAGAACAGTAAGAATAAATATTACTTGCATTGGACCATTCATACAGATATTTAATTTTTTCAGGAAACTAAAGATTTATGAGGAACAAGAATTAACGATGCAAGTGTTCAATGAACCCGAACAAGGGGCCCTTACTCGTAGAGACAGTGAAGATTTTATTCCTGTAAGTATGAGGACAATATTTAGTAATAGCACAGATAACAGATAGCTCGCGTATATGGAGAATACAGCGGCGCTTTTCGGCCTAAAAAGGAGCCCAAACCGGTTTAGTCAGGAGCCACTGCGGTAGAGGCGCTAGTGTAGCGCTATGGATCTATTCAAACACACACGTGCAGCGGATCGACAGACCACAGTCAGGACAAGTCCTCTCTTATGGGTTTCAATGCTTGCATTCACACATGTCGTCAGCGACCGTGTAGGGCACCGACCGAGCAGAGCCTATGCCTTGTATACTCATTTGCTCTGTCGAGCCCTGATCGGACGGTTGCTTGCCGATGTGTGTGAATACATCCTATTTGTCTCTCCGCAAAATTTGTATTTATGTCAATATTTAGTTGTCATTGCCGTCAACTTATGCAACCGGTTCTGAATGTTATTGAGCGAACTATCTGTTATCTGTGGTAATAGTAATTTTGGTTATTAAGTAAATAATTTTGTTATAGGATGACAATACGTACGCTACTATACAGCATCCAAATCGAAGGGGGTCTGTACACATGGCCACACTTTCGATAGCAGATGATATGGCAGATTATGCCACATTGTCTGGAGTTCCTCATCATTCCATAAGTTCGCACAGTTCACTTAGAGGTGCACCAAATGTAAGTATTTGTAATAATATACAATTATGATAAACATCTTTGTCATAACTAAAGGAACCATATTTTTATTTGCATAGTATTATGAAGCTGCCTTGGGATTCCAAGGATCAACATTTCAAGTGCCAGAATCAGCCACAAGCAACAATGACACGTACGATGCTTTTAGGTTTAAAAGTTCCGGCTTGACTATAAACAATGATGGGCAACCGGAATATGTTGCAGAACTGATATAATTAGTATGAATGAATGCGTGGTAAGACAATACATGAAAATAGAAGCAACACCGAAGTGTAAATGCCTAGTTTTTATACATTAGTCCACTTAATTTGATCGTTTGGTGTTGTTACTATTATTAAGTGAAGTTGTTGAAAATTATCTGGACCACTATCTAATTTTTCGTTTCTGTAGTGAGGTGATTTTTTTTAATGATGTTATTAATTTTAAAAATTTTCACAGTGCCTCTTCATTGTTAATTTGTGTAACTGTACTATTACTGTTATTCCATTCATATATCAGTTAATTCTGTCAATTGACTTTTAATCAATGCTAAAATATCCAAATAAGAAAATAAGTACATTGAATACTCGTTAATTCTAAAATAACCTAAATCGTTGGTTCATGTTTCAAGTATTATCATTAAACAATCATTGTCTTCCACACTTGGAAAATCGATACTCTGATAAATTATTCTTTTCATATCAAGTGCATTGATAAAAGGCCAATTTTGAGAGATGATGTTTCAGGTATTTGCTATATTGATTCATTAGTACAAAGTGTTTTAAATATTATACAAATAGCTGTGCCTTAAAAATTTAAAAAGACGTTTTTGTATATCCCTGTATTCTTTAGTGCCCATTTTTCTTACTTACATATTAGTTTCTAGCTAATAATTCTTAAATTATCGTAAATGTCTACTTAAATTTTTTACTGAGTTGCACTTTTACTAGTATCTCAAATAACAAAAATCTGAAACCTTCAAAAACACCTGTACAGGCATTTCCCTTGTAGTAAAATTATTTCAAAATACTATCTTTTAATAAAATACCCTAGCAGAAATTATTCTATATAACTTATTAATTAATATTTAGGTATATTTTGTTGCAGTTTTATATTCAAATAACATGTGATCAGTCTCTACTAGTATTAAATCCATTATTTTTAACATTTTCATATAAACAGATCACTTTCTTAAGTAATTAGTATTTTAGATAATGCAAAAAGTTTTAAAAAATAATTCAACTACATATTTACATGATATTGGATTATTAAATTATAATAATTAAATATGTATGTGTGCCAAAACTCATTTGTTTCTACAATATCTTAATTAAGCACTATCATCAATAAATAAACGTATTTGCATTATCTACTAAATAAAATAACTACATGATATAAACTCTCTGTGTCATATTGTATTTCCAAAAGAAAATTTAAATCTGTTATAGTTTACCAACATAGTTTGAGTGCATAAATTAAAACAAATTCAAACTAAACTTAGAAGCCATATCATTTTATATAATACTCATTTTTTATTGCGTAACTTTCAGTTGTTTTTTTTATCAATTAGAAGTAAATTAAATGCACAAAAATTGAGAATTATATACATTTGTACATATAAAATAAAGATATGTTTGTGTATAAGTTTTTATTCTAAATGTTCCCAACTACTAACCACAACATAAAGTACAACATATGTGCATAATAAATATTAACCCATTAAGTTTAAAAATGAAAACGAATTAAAATATTTCACTTAGTTTTATGATGTAAATATAATAATATAGCAACTTCTTAAATATTAAATAACTTATTACTTTTGTTGTTTCAATAATTTGAGAATATAGTTTTAAGAAGAATCAACACCATTAGCTATGTTGTTCACATGTCTATGGGCTGCCCTTAGTTGAGCTTTTGGTGAACCTGGAGGGTGAAGAGTGTCTAAAACAGCAGAATTGAATTGGAAGTTTTGGTTTTTTACTGGGACAGGCTTTTGTGTATTTGATTCTTCTTCAGCTGCCAATATTGCAGCTAGATGTTCCTGCAATAATATGCGAATTTGCAAAAAAGTCCAAATATAAGGTGTATATGACTATTCTTTATATTATGCAAAACTTACCAAAACATCAGTTGCAAAAGAGTTGAGATGTTGCAATAGCAACGTCAGTTTGTCTGCACCGAATTTTGTTGTGTCCACTATTACTTGCTGAACTCCCTCCAAATGAATAGTCTAAGAAAGTAAAACTAGTGAGCTCTAAGGTTCTAAAAACTATAGTTTTGGAAGCGGAAGCAGCCAATAACTATCATTTGAATCTGCAAAGCGTTAGCTAATACTATATGAGTTACTTTGAAGTTGTTAGAATGTGACAAAAACCTCAGCTAAAAACAAAACTATGAATTTTTCTCAGTTTTGTTATAAGTACATTTTCAAATGTGAAAATAAAATGACAAGTGCCACATTAAAATGTTCTGTTATTTGGAGAAAGTTGCAGCACAAAATTGAAGATCTCTCTTCATTGATATAGTGTTAGTAATGATAATTACTTGTTAAAACACCCAGTTTTAGAACGCTTAAAACTTATTATTGCAGCATCCCCTTACCTTAATCAAAGAATCAATGATTTGTAGCAATTTGTTACTAATGGTCATGACTGTATTGGACATATTGCCGGGCAACTTGCTGACACTTGCGCTGGTGTAATTTATAAGATGCACAATTCTTCGGGCACATTCTCTTGTCAACAATACAATTAACTGCTCGAGGTTTTCAGGACGAGCTTGATTTTCGGGTTCGTCTTTACTCAAATTATCCCAAAGTTCTTTTCCTTTCTGTAAGGCAAGTTTAGGATCCCTAACAACCTGAAAAAAATGGAAAATTATTTAGTTAGAATGAAAATAATTGTTTGTCTTTTATAAGAAAACAAATATAATTTTCTTTTTTTATCTTGCTCGTGACCAATAGGGATATAACTATAATTTTCGTTTAAATTTACCAATTCTGCGACATATATTAATACATGCACAGCTTCTGCACTATGTTCTTTCAAAGCCTTTACTTCTGCCAAAGTACGGCGGGTCAATCCTCTTTTGAGTTTTCTGGACGTTATTCGTACATGTTGAAAAGTGTGTCTGGCTTTGCCTGCTGGGCCATCGTTAGGCTGCGCCATGACAATTTCTAAAACAGAAAAAGGATCGCGTGTAATTAGGTAATAAATAAAATTTTCTAATGAAATGAAGCACAACTAGTCAAAATTACCCTCATTTTGAATATCGGCAGCATCTATGGGCAAGTATTTATCAACATACATATCAGCGACGTTCAAAGCACCATCTAACTTATCAGCAGCAAAAACTGTGTACTTGCTGGATAACACAGAGTTTCCTAGTTGTTTCACAGAATCTGCTCTTTTCAGCACTGGTTTAACAATTCTTGTACCAACTTCAGTCACATATTGCTTCGTATTGGAGTAAATCTACAAGGTTACCTTTTAGAAATGGATTTAATTTTAAGCTTATTTCGCCAACAAATATAATAATATAAATAATTATTATCTTTATGACTTTTTGAAGTTACCATTTGTGGTGGCAAGTTAATAGAGGGAACTCTTTCTTCAACAATATCCAAACTGCGGCACACTATTTTATCAATAGTAGATAAAGGCCCTTCGAAAAGGAAAGCTGCTGTGGAAGCAGTGTCCAACGCGGTATACAAAGAATTTTCAGCTTGGTCGAATGTCCAATAAAGAAGATTGTTGGAAGCCTGCATGTAATGTTTTGTATTTATGCCTTCACCCTTTTAATTTTTTATAAAGCTACTTACTTTTATTTTGTTATATAACTGCCCAGCGTATAAAAATCCACTTTCCACTATTGGGAAATTACTTATGCGATTGACTGATTCAAGTTTTGGCATATGCAACTGCCGCTGGGACCTAGATTGGTGCGGCACCACTTAAAACATAATATTTTAGAATTCATATGGTATATTACAAAATTGCTTATTCAAAATTTTTAACAATGTTTCTTTTACGCAGCCTCTTATTATATTATTGATATTTGGTTTTAAAATCAATCTAAAATTAGATCAATAAAAGTTTTCGTAAATATTCCTTTTGTAGATAAAACAAATATTTATTAGCAATTACTAATTGATAATATCTTTATCTTGATAAGCAGTAGCATCATCATCAAAAGTATACCTATGTTTTATTAAGTAGCTATTTCTGTTTCTAATATAAAAATATATGAGATAAGGAATTAAGCTAATTTGAGCAATGATTCCTCTAAATGTTATAATGGACAGTTAAGTAAAACTTTAACATCAACGTTTTAACTTGTTCTTTATTTTAAACCAGACCTAGACATCCAAAGTTCACAGGTTATGCTAGCTTCAATAAGCTTTGATAACAATGGCTGATTCATTTGGAGATATGGCCAAGTTCAAATGCATCCTGTTCGTGATGTCCCAGATAATTAATGGGTGTTTATTTCCTCAATAAATAAAATTTTTTTCAATAATATTGATCGTCGTTACTTATCAAAATTGCTACGTATAATATCCAGGTTTACTTCCATATTTGACGTAAGTATTAATTTGGAAAACACGTGATATTAGCAATTTCCACATGTCAGAATATTGCAGAATAAGAAGTGGTGCATTAGTTTTATGAAACAAATAAACAGCTTTGTATATATAATACGTATATCAAAATGCTAAATGTTATTTACCAATTAATTTTGTACTTTGACTTTGTGATAATTCCTTATTTTAACATACAATTTAAATGAACATGATTTCTTCTTGTTTGAATGCATGTTGCGTAATTGCATTCTGAAACTTTCAATTTAATTTTTTTTTCAGAAGATTTAAAAACCATTAATTTCTTTAAATTATAATCAATACATGGAACTAAATAGTATATATATAGAATGGATAGCTATAAAAGATATTTGCTTAGTATTTTCCGAACGCAAAATTGTTTTCACTTTAAATGCACATTTTTTAAAAAGCATTGATTATTAATTATTTTGAACACAACAACCATAAGATTATGTGTTTAAATATGAATTATTGCACAGAATATAATACTTACATACTTATTCTAAAAAAGACTATTTAACATAAACAATTCGTTTCACATAAGTAATTACGGCAAATTTAATTTCCACGTTAGACTAATCGAAATTAATTAATTAAAAACATTTGTTATACTTACTGGCAATGAAATTTTCACTTTTTACATAAACAACAGTCTACTACAAATGTAATTAAGAAATGTAGCTAAGCGACTGTTTTATGTCTGGCGAACCTTGACCCTGAGTGCCGATTACAACGACCTATGCACCCCTTTCTAAAAAAATACTAAACGACTATTCGTTCTTAGTCGCCGGCAAGGCGTTTCCTAAAGATAGGAACTGTTAGCAGAGCGTGCACAATAATTTTAATTTTTTATGTAGCTGCTTATTCCCGTGAGCGCCTGACTTTGTTAGAAATGGCTAATCGAAGCATTTTTAGAAATTGTGATTCTACCACTGCTCTAATACTTTTATTTTATATGTTTCTTAGTTGATGTAACCTTATGTTTTACATTATCATTTACAACTCAAAACACGAAGTTGCATCACCATATTTCAAAAAATATAATTTTAATTGAAATTTGCAACCTGTCTACGGAAAGATGATATTTACGCTTTCATTTGAAAAAGGCTTAACTTAAGGTAATTATTATCTGCTAATATCTAATCACCTTAATAAGAGATTTTTATTATATCCGCCAAATTTATTGCCAGAGTTAATTATAAACGATTTGAATTTTTTGTCTTGCCATAGTCGAAAAAACCATGTGTTTATATTGAAAGTAAAGTCTTTGTGGATCTTCAATCGTACATTGATCTTTTATTAAATCTACGTTTGCTCTTCTTCACAAGTGTCAAATGTATAAAATGATCCAGCATATTCTAAAAATGAATTTTATTCTCTTAAAATAATATTGGTTTTTCATTAAAAGTTAACTGTATTTAACTTTACAAACATTAATTTAGATATTAGATTTACAAATATATTGGCGGATAAGGAGATTATACACTGCCACCGCTTGATGGAAGTACTCATAATTATTTATGGATTTAAGTAGTACGCTCCATTTAAAACGTATAAAATGCAGAAATTGATCTTTAAAGATAATCTCGATTGAAGGCATATCTAATCGAAAATGGCGCATATTGATATGAGAGATAATATAGTCTGTTTATCAATATTAAGGTAATGATCAGATTTTAGTGTGACAGTATCTTTTGCGTTTTATGTGCCAATTTCATTCAGTAAGTGTAAATTTCAATAATGAGAGTGAGGTCGAATTTGACTTCAGCCCCGAAAGGAACGTTAAATTGCAAGTTATTAGTTACCCTTACTGTTAATAGTTACCATCGCAACGGGTTGTAAAATCATTAGTTACTAGTGTTAATAATAATTGCAATTAAGGATCTCGCGACTCTACTGTGTGCTAAATTAGAATTATTTAACCAATTCCTAAATAATTTTATTGAAAAATTCTCAATTATTTTCTATCGGTTAGAACCAGCTTTATTGTTTCCTATAGGCTGTCTTTTAAACTTTTCTTTCGGGTCGTGGATATTCGAACTCACTCTGTATGCAATTATAATTTTACATTTTTGGTAACATATAGGTATACCTATGTGCTATTACTTGTTAAATATTGTATTATTTTTGTAACATTGAATGATTTATATAAATTATAAAATATATTAAAACTAGTTATTACAGGCATGATTTGGCGACAATTCCTACTTTTATTACTACTAACTTTATCGAAAAGTATAGATGCCGCATTGGACGATGACTATTTTGAAGACCCAGAGAATGATGCTATAAAGATAGAAAAATGTCAAAATCCCCAATGTGTTATAGACATTAAAATGGATGAAGAAATTGCAACAAATTATACTCTCGTTAGAGCAAAGACAACAGGTATTATTATATCTAAATATGGATTCTTATTAATAATTATATAATTTCCTGAATTTTGAATACGCTTAAATATCTTATCCTAATGTAATTTCAGTTCCACCTGGAATAACATATACCACGCCAGGAGATGAAAATGTGTTAGGACTGAAAGTTGAGCCTACTACTGACGGTACTGCGTATGAGCTGATAATTACAAAGCGACAGGATTTTGAAAATTCCGGTCTCATTTCATATGCGTCCTTGTTCATTGTTGATGGCGATAAACTAGTAATGCTGACCCTTGTGAACATCGATGACAACAGCCCGGAAATTACGGTCTTAACAAATCCATGCCAGATTGAGGTAACTTAATTTTCTGTTTTGTGAGATGTTATAATGTACAAATTTACACTATTCAGGAAAATAATGCCGAAGAAACAAATTGCACCTATCAAGTTTTCGACTTAGATGGATATATGGATCCTGGATTTACACTAAGCTTGGACCAGGTACAGTCCATCCTACACATAGAATTCCAAACAAAGAATTAAAGCATTGTTTTAGGGCATGGGTGATACATTTGAGTTTATTCCTAAGGAAGGTGCTGACAATAGGTTACCACCGTACAATGCAACTTACGTAATAAAACCAAAAATGGAGCTTGATTTCGAAAAACAAACATTATACAGTTTTCAGTGGAAAGTTGAGGTAATATACTTAAAAGCTAATAATTTATCAATCATATTTGTCAATCGTAATACTATTGTATATTAGGACACCAACCCTGATCATCACAATCCAGGCACTGCGAGAATTGTAATAGAAGTCATAGACTTGCCAGATGAACCTCCTCGATGGACACAATTTATACCAACAATAGAAATAGACGAATTAGCTGTAATTGAAAATGTAGGTGACTTGAACTTACAGCAAATGTTTAACCAATTATAATGTTGACTTGTTACTAGGATGATAAGTATCGAGCCCAGGCAATTGATGGAGATGTCTCTATTAATGCACATATAAGCTACGAACTAAAAAGCAACAGTGAGTAAATTTAAATTTTTTTATGTTTTTACTAACTGCTAATTTTAGTACCAGAGGTAAATATAGTTACCAATACAGGATACTTAACAATTAACGGAATAGATCTACAAAGTCAGACAAGCAATATGTTTGAATTTATTTGTTCTGCCTATGAAACAGACGATGAAACTTCAAGAATCGAGCAAACAGTTAGAATGATTGTTAATGATATTAACAACCACGCCCCTGTAATTACAATTGATCAGACTGAACTTTCAATTGAAGAACATTCAAATATGCGATTATCATTGAATATTGAAATAGATGATGTAGATCAAGGTCAAAATGCTATGTATACTGTTCAACTGAAGAACTCACATAGTGACGCGTTTTTGGTGGTACCTAGTGAGGGATATAAAAAAATGGCTATATCTATTTCAATTGCAAATTATACTGTACTAGATTACGAAGATGAAAATTGGAGAAGCTTTTCAATACAGGTAAGAAATCAAAAAATTACATAGTTCCGCAAGATAATAGCTGTTACATTCAGGTACATACAACAATTATTATTATAATTATTATTCTAGTTGTATGCAGAAGATAAAGGAAATAGTACTTTTACGGATACAAAAGACATAGAAATAACATTGATTGATATTAATGACAATGCACCGATATTCACTCAGGACAATTATCCTACCAGTTTACCAGAAAATACCACTAGTGGAGAAATAATTGCAACAGTTTGTGCAACAGATGCAGATGAAAACGATAGTGTTACGTAATTACTTATTTTTATTTAGTTATATTATTTGTTATAAACATTTACTCAAAAAATGGTAAAATAACAAAGAATTCCTTTTTAGATATTCAATTATAGGAGATCTTAGTAAGCAGTCATTTAGCATTGATAAAAATGGAGTTGTAACAACAATTAAGGATAATATTTTTGATTTTGACATAATTCAAGAGGTCTATATAAATATAGAAGCAAAAGATTGTCTAGAATGTTATGAAGGAAAAGGGGCAGAACACAAAACTCTCACTCAAGTTATAATCCAAGTGACTGATGTAAATAATAAGAAACCAACAATTAACATTGTAAGCTTTCATTTTAGTTAAATATAAAAACGTTATAACATGCTGTTGCAGCAAACTGAACCGGCAATTCGAATACCGGAAAATACAGAAAGTGGAACATCAATCTTGGAAGCTGGACACGTCACAGCTATAGATGTAGACACAACTGCCGAGTTACAATTTGCTATTGATTGGGATAATACAGTATTCCGAAAAAATGGACAAACAATAAATGCAGAATGTCGCAACATTCAGTATGTTTCAGTTTATCACCGAACCCCTTGTCATTAATATTATACTCACAATTTTTTTAATTTTCAGGTGCCTGAGAGTAACAACTGAACCCAATCCCACCACTGGTAATGTATATTTGATACTGTCTGTCTATGAGGAAAGTGACAAAGCCAATACATTAGACTATGAAACTTTCGACACTATACTTTTAAAACTAGTTGTTACTGACTTAAAGCAAGAAATTGGATCTGACTCAGATAATGGTAAGAATCAACAAACAATTAAAATTTTTCCCAATATTTAATGTCCCTTAGGTATATTGCAAATATATATTGATGATGAAAATGATAACCCACCTGAATTTAATAATAAAGATCCAACTTTTGAAGTAGATGAACATGAAAAAGTGAATTTTAGAATTGGCTATATGACTGCTACTGATCCAGACACAGAATCAGACTTATTATACTCCATCAGGTAAAGACACATGTTGTATGAGATAATTGACAGGATGTACATGATACCAAATATGATTTTAGTGCAACAAACGGCACTGTAGATGATGTAATCAAAATAGATAGTAAAACTGCCGAAATATTAGTACAAAACAGTGAACTGCTTGATGCAGATAATCCAAAAACATATTACCTGTACTATACAGTAACTGTAAATGATGGAAAACATTCTACAACTCAAGATGTAAGAATTTTAGTATATTAAAATTTCAACTACTAAAAATGCAATTTTTAGATTCAAATTCAACTGAATGATATAAACGATCTCAGACCTGTAGTGCAAAATATATCTGACCAGTCAATACTAGAACATTCTGCTGACGATACCGTAATTGTTCAAGTAATTGCTACAGATGGTGATCGAGACGGTAAGTGAAGATTTCTAGTTTTGATCAATACTTAAAGAAAAACATTTCAGAAATCAACAATACACCTTACTATAGTTTAAGTAATAATAACCAGGATATTTCCTTGAAAAGCTTAAAAATTGATTTAAATACTGGTACTTTATCAGTACGTGATTCGGTCGAACTAGATCGTGAAATAGAAGAACAATTAACAATTTATATTGATGTAAATGATAAACCAACAGGTAACTCACTTGTAAAACAAGAATTTAACCATATTCAATCTTAAAAATCTTGAAATTCCAGTGGCTGAGGCACAACCAGTTCCTGCAAATTTTAAACTTACTCTTGAAGACATTAATGATCAACGTCCTATAATAAATGTTCAATCTCTGTCTGCTAGAGAAGATTTGGAAAAGGTATTTTTTACTCAATTGTATATATATTGCAAAATCAAAATTTATTTTTCTAGGATGAAGAAATTCAAAGTGGTGTCATTACAGCAAACGATAATGATAAAGCAGGCACAGACAGTTCAAAAATCAAATTTGAAATACTAAACATCGCTGCTGCTGGTGATAACAAACCTCCTCCTACAGATTCCCTTCTATTTGTACTTGGAGAAACAACGCAACTTGAAAATTCTGCCCAAGTTAAAATAAAAGCAGGGCAAAGTTTAAGAGACTATTTTGGAACTTACAAATTAACAGTGAAGGTAATTTCATTAAAGCCGTAAGCAATTGAATACAGTAACGCTGTCTTTGTATTTGTATTGATACTATACCTCTCTCGTAATTTAGGCTTCTAATTTTGATGATAATCCCGATATGGTGGACGAAAAAGACATTTCAATCATTGTGGACAAGTTTAACTTTGAGGCTCCCTCATTTTTATTTCCAACCAATGGCCAAAAACTATTTTTATCAACAGTAAGTTTCAGATTGAAAACTTAGGTCACGAGATCGCTAAATAATTTATTTGATTTCATACATAGTACCCGCTCTCTGTGTTCAATTATATAAAACATTTAAAAAATACCTGAAAAATCAAATCAATTAAATTTTCTATAATTCTTAGTAATCATCTTATATTAAAACAAATATGAAACATTTTATATGCCTATCAAAGACCCTGTGTTATATACCAATCTGTTTTAGAAACAAACTCCAAATGAATATTTACTTGACTATAATATGAAACGATTGGACAACATTCAAGCCGATGATAACCAAAATAACAAATGGAACATTGCATTAGAAATTGATCCAGGTAACCTGACAGACATAAATAAAAATTAATGGAAAAAAATGTTTTTAATTATTTTTAGAATCAAATCCTGATGGATTATTCATACTTTACACGCAGAATGTTCCAAAAAATCAAGCAATTTTACAGATTCAACAAGAATTAGTAAACCAAGATCCACGAACGGTAATGATACTATGGTCGATTGTCAGCAAGTTGGATGTCTTATTTTTAAACAAAAGAAGTTTTTTTTTGCTTATTAATTGTTTATTGACTGCTCTACTAGCTACAAAACAAATAACCGAAACCCATAAGGCAATCAATAAACAATTAATAAGCAATTAAAACTTTTTTAAATTAAAAATATAATTATATGTATAATTAATTATAATTTAAATATTTCAGCTTACACTTATTGCCACAGATAATGGAACACCTAAGCCATATACTTCAAAAATTGACTTTCATATAAACTTTTTTGATTTAAATGTGGAACCTGTTTTCCAAAATAATGATTATCCTATTAGTTGGGTTGAAGGAACAGCTGGTCTCACTGATCAATTACCCGTAGCGATGTTTGAAGGTGAGATGCCTGAGGCATTTCCTATATATTATTTTATACATGAGGGCGATAATGAAATGTTCAGCGTTAATAAAATCAGTGGTGTACTAACATTACTAACACCATTAAATAGAGAACCAGAGGGCGAAACCATCATTGAAAGTGTTGAATTAGTAATTATTTCATCTCAAAATCAAGACGGTAATTCATCACCTGGGGAAAGGTCAAAACTAAAAGTTACTATCAATGTAAGAATAAACTTATATTTAATACACTTCTTAATAATGACGCCCGCGTCTTTTCTTTTAGATTGAAGATATAAATAATAATCCACCTGTTTTCGATCAAAAAGATTATTCTGAAGGCATTATATATGAAACAACAAAGTATAATAGCGTAATATTTACCCTTCATGTATGTTGAAATAATAAAGAATTGTTTCAATGTTTAAATACATAAAATTTTAGGCAACTGATTTGGACACAGAAGAAAAAAGTCCATTGACCTATAGCGGAAAAGATTTTGAGAGTCATGGAGTTTCACAAAATAGCCCATTTGAAATTAACCCTAAATCAGGGGAAGTCATTTTAAAATTTGAAATACAAAGTAATATGAAAGGCTATTTTACATTTACTGCCGTAGTAAATGATACATGTAAGTGCGATCATAACAATAATATTTCAAAATATAGTTGTTTTAATAAAATTTGCTTGCAGTATTTGAGGATACGGCCACTGTCAAAGTGTACATTGTAACAAAAGACCACAGAGTTGAGTTTACTTTTGAAAACCCAGTTGATGCTGTCATAGCCAAAAAGGAACAGGTAAGAGATTATGAGATTTTTATTTGTGCAACTAATGATTTAATCAATTTTGAGGCCATAAAAATTCTAAGTGATGTATTTGGGTATACCTGCAATATTGAGGCTATAGATCAAAATATTGATGGTAGTGGAAACCCTATGACCACGGAAACTCTTATGAAATTTCACTTTATAAATGAAGAGATACATGAAGCAATTTCCAGTGATAAAATATATGAGTAAATTTAAATAAATTATTAAGTAAAGTTGTAATAACAAAACTTGGTTTTAGGAAAGCATATGACCCAACAGTTTATTCTAAATTAAAAACTCTTTTTGTTGCTGAATCACTTTTGTTAAAGCAAATCAAAAGTGAAGATGTAGCAATTGATGATACAGCTACTGTTCTACAGGCTTGGCTAATAGTGGTCAGTGTTGTACTAGGATCATTTATTATCATATTGGTGATTGCATTTGTTTTAAAAACTAGAAGGTAAGAAAATACTGATTTTGACCTATGCTAAACTTTCAACGGGCAAAATAATATTAACTTCAAGTGTGCAGACACTCGTTCAAGTATAAATATTCACAAATGAATATAAAAAATATATATTATTTTTTAAAAAATATTAAACATTACATTCTTATACACATTTTTATAACTAAACTTGCACATAGCATTATGAAAATCATTCTTCCGTCGTACCCTGTTTTATTACTTCGCCTTCATTCAATTTAATCACTAAAGCCCAGTAAATAAGAGCAGGTATAGCTCCTCCAAGAAGCGGCCCAAGTAAATAAGCCCAGAGATATAATTGGAGACCGTCTTTAAAAAACAGAGCTGGTGCAATACTTCTGAAAGTATTTATACTTCCTCCTGTATAAGGTGCCGCTACTATAACACATCCCATGATTATAAATCCAATTCTCAAAGATATAGAATCCCTGTTGGGCTCATTTCTTTTGTCCCAAATTGCGCACCAGCACAAAATAAAAAAACAGGTCAAAATAAATTCAATCGCAAATGCTTGAGCGGAACTGATATGAATACCAGGTTTTGTCAAGCAAAATGGCACAGAAACACATTCGACTTCTGTTAAATTTGAAGCATCAACACCATGTCGTTGGCGAAGTTCCATGTAGTTATGATGCAGTATATATTGATTTTTGCAAGGCACTAACAACCATACTATTAAAAATCCAAAAATTGCCCCTATTAGTTGACCAATAAGATAAAAAGGAAAGATAGACCATTTAATCACTTGCAATATAGCAGCTGCTAACGATACTGAAGGATTGATGTGTCCTCCAGAAATGTGGAAACACACCTGAACTCCTCCTATCATTGACAATCCCCAACAAAAGGAATAGAAAAAGTGAGTTGTCAAATAAGATGCTAGACAGCCAAGAAACATTAATACTGATGTACCAATTATTTCCGCAAGGATGATTGGCCCAACTTCATCTAACCAAAACTCTTTGGTAGCACAAGCACCCATGTTTCACTGTTACTTGGCACTTTATAAATTGATTGAAGAATATTGACAAGTTTTGTCAGGTTTGTTTACACATGATATGTTTCCACTAGCTGGCTTACCTACTTCGATTTCAATATGATATATGTATACTGCTCAGTACACCTATGGAAGAAACAATATTGAAAACTGATGTTAAGAATTTGGGATTGTATTAATTTATTAGAATTTATTAGAAGTTAGATGCAAACAGAAATTTTAGTACATAAATGTAAAAACGTAATAAAAATATGTAGGCTTTTTTGTATTCTAATAATTTGTATATAAGTACTCCTGTTTTATACAGAGGATGACTAACTAAACACTTAGGCATATAATTCAATAATTTTGTTTTAGTTTAAGTCAAAGGCTAAACAAGCTGTCGAACACAGAGTTTGGTTCTCAAGAGTCGATAGCAAACAGAAATCCAAATATGCCCAATAGCAACAAGCATACAGTCGCAGGTTCAAATCCAATATTCAGTGAGGAAAAGAATATACAAAATTATGATGCAGAAAGGTAAGATATTTCGAATCGACATTAATTTGTTTTAAAATAAATTATTTTCTATTTTAGTGTTCATAGCGGAGATTCAGAATTGATCGCTGTTGAGGACAACCCGCAATTTGATTATGCACCAGAAGACAATAGTGTAAGCAAATGTGTATTTTTTTGGTTTAACTTCTACATTTTTACTTCTATATTTTGCAGACAATTCCGCAGTTCTAGAGGAATGACACTGTGACTTATCGATGATCAGAAAACTTTGTAAATAAATTAATCGTACTTTTTGTACTCTCAAGATATTGTAATTTACGTTAGAGACATGTTAAAATGTATATATTTATTTATTAACACAACGTAATAAAAAAACCAATTCAATCTTTTTAATTTAAAATGTTTTGATTCGGTCAAAAATCTGATAAATGATACTTTAAACATATAATTTACCTTCTGTTCGCAAAAACGCATTTATATTTTCAAAAAGAAGTAACATTTTAAAATACTTAAAAATCTCAATTCATTTTATTTGTATCTAGAAAACCAGAATCATATTTTGCATAATTATAGAAATAAATATGGAGTGGTCTCCACTCGACT
>JAWQRP010000934.1:0-22387 GCA_033557875.1 Quadriops clusia
TATTGCCCAAGTTATCTTTAATGTACTTTTATTTATTGCATGAAATTTGTGCATACTAATTTATTGTGAAATAATTTGATACATAATAATGTTCTTGAGATTATAAATATATTGTAGTAGTATATACGTAGTACGTTGTGTGTTACTTGGGTTCTTTCGTTCGTTTCTTCTACACCTTATTTCATTAGTTCTATATCTTCTTTTCTCAGGTTTTTATTCCCTAACATGGTCTCTCAACCCTAACACTAACTACATCTGCAACATTGCAACCAACTCAAGGCTCACTTTGATGACCAACAAAAACAAAACCATCAAAACAATCGAACGCGAAACCTTCCAATCAAAACCCTTAAAGTTCCAAGTTTTTGTCGAAAACTCAAAAATAGAAGGATTCAATATCGACGAAGATTGTTCGATCCAACAAATTGAACTATTAAAGTCGATCTTAAAACAGTTTAGCCAACTTAACAAAATTGGAGAAAAGAATGTCATCACAGAAACAAATGAAAGAAACAATAGACTAATCGTGGAGACAACAGTTACTAGAAGTAATATCTCAAGAATTGAGGAAGAAATATTCATTATGTTTGAACCATTAGGGAAGAGAATTAAAATTGATAGTTGGATCGAGTTGGTGAGTGTCAATGAAACAATTGACGATCCGGGAAACAAAAAATATCATCATGTCAATGATGATGAGATTAATTTAGTCGATATTAATGGTTTGGGCAAAGATTTATCAGACGATGTGTGTTGTGTGTTATCAGATGATCCGAATATTGAAGAAATTATCGAATTGGTAACTAAACTTTCAAAAAGTTTATTAGTAGGATCAAACTTTGAAGTAGCTTTAAAAAAATATTTAGATTTAGTCGAATTGATCCAAAATCTGCGAAATCCTGAAGATTTGAGAAAAATTACTCAGATTCTCACACAAAGAAAAACTAAAGAGGAACGAATTAAAAATCATTACAAATCTTGTTCCAGCGAACAATTTG
The DNA here is from genome assembly GCA_033557875.1 of Quadriops clusia. Lineage (NCBI taxonomy): Eukaryota > Metazoa > Arthropoda > Insecta > Coleoptera > Hydrophilidae > Quadriops > Quadriops clusia. The sequence goes on from JAWQRP010000934.1 coordinate 999, forward strand.
ATTCTGGATTCTTCATGTTCAAAAGGGCTGTGGCTCAAAGCATGTTGAAACTAGGAATTAACGGACTTAACGAAGTTCGCCATTGGATTTTGGATAATTTGGTTACTCCTGAAGAAGCTTCTGAACTTTTGACGATAATGTTAGACGATATAACTTTTAGTACTTCTGATGACAAGAAGTTGACGAAAGATTTCTTCAGACTATTGCACAAAATAATGGAGGAAGTGTTTAAGGAATTGCCAAATGACGATATCGTCATGGTATATGCAGATTTCCTCAGGAGAAACAAAGTTATTGACGAATTGATTATGGAAGAGTTTCTAAATTATCTAAAATGGAAGTTGAGTAGTTCTATTAAAGCTGGAATAAGTACTGAAGAAATCCTTAGGTTTATTAGAGCAATAGGACTCTTAGGGCATAAGGAGACCTTAACAATTTTTAAGCCTTATTTGCAAAACGATGTGAAGATAACTTGTTTCCAACGTTGGAAAATGGTGGAATCTTTGGAAGAATTGACGAAAACTTCGAATAATCAAACGAAAGCAGAATTAAAGGAGGTTCTATTACAACTTTTCGAAGACGAGAATGAATGTTACGAAGTTAAGGTAACGACCATTTCGTTGCTACGATTTATGCTACGATTTATGTTACGATTTACGGATGAAGATGTCTCTGGGAAATTGGTCGAAATCTGCGAAGGAAAAAGTTGGTGCGATAACCAAATCAAGTCGTCCTTGCTATCTGGCGAAGAATACGGAATCCAGTACTCGAAGATTTTTGACAGTATCTCTGAAAATAGAGTAAATATCTCTGTGAAGACATTAGGAAGCAAGGATTCGTATATCCTCAAAGGATTAAAAGCTTCCAAGGAAGACTTTTTTGATTTAAATTTGGGCATTTCGAGTGTTAAAAACTTCCAGCAAGTTTTTTCCAGATTGTTCGACGACCGTTTGGATCAAATCCTGAAGATGAGGATGAAAGAGGCGAAACCCAGCAGCGAATGGATAACGAAGAGCTTGAACCTCGAGAAACCTGAAGATGAGCAAACTGAGTTCGAAATGTTCTTTAAAACGTCCGAAACGTTAAAACCAAAATTTTTTACGTTCGATAACAAGAGTATAAATTCGATTCCTGGGATTATAAGCAGTTTAATGTCATACTTTCCGGAAGGTCTTAAGTGCTCGAAAAACGATTTAAGAAACAATTTCCAAATTACCAAAAGTATTAGAACGATTAATGGTTTAACCATTTTGGCTAATTTTAATGAGCCGTTTGTTTTCAAGTTTGATTCGAATTATCAAATTGAGTCATCCTCGCCATTGAGTTATGGAGAAACGTTTCAATCCCCAAATCGTACTCAATTAAGGGTTGAATTCGAATTGTATTACTCTAAAGCAACCCAAGCGGTTTTATCAGTTTCTTCGGATTATTACAATCAAAGTTATGACCAAACTGAAGTTTTGAAACTCAATAGGAAACTCAATTTATCTTTACCGACGAATCTCACATTTGCTTACGAAAGAAATCTGAATAAAATTGGACTTAAAGTGGAAATATCAAAGCCAATGTTCAGTAGTCCTCTTGTATCGTACACTAATGAGAATTATTATATCCGTGAGAAAACTGTAGAAGAAATCGTTTATCAAGATTCGGAAAAATTGAAATACCAAAAATTCGATTTAGGACATGATTTAGGCTTGAATCTTCTTACTACATACGTGGGCGATTCAATAAATTTGGAGGAAATAATATTAGGTGTGTTCCAGCCGAATTCGTCAATTTCCCTAATCAATTACCTGTCAAATTTCGAAATCGACGAGTTCAAACTTGAATTTAGCGAGTTAAACCTTGAATCCCAAGTTGCGCCATCTACAAGCAGTGCAGTAAGTTTCAGCTACAGCCAATCGCATTACCCGATTGAAGCGACCTGCTTTACCGACAACATGGCGCCGCATAAGATAGTCGACTGCGAGCGCGTCAGTCACAAACTGTCGCTCTCGCTAGATGGCGCGGCGTACAATCTCGGCCTACTATTCCTGAAGAGCAACGTGGACGAAACAGGTTTCTTCCGGTTGACCTTGAACAAGACGACTTTTGAAAATCCCGCGCCGTTCAGCCTGAAGGCGATTGTTTTGAGCAAACGACCCAATAGCGACGAGCTCAATCTGACGCATGCGCTGGAAACAAATGAGCCTCGGGTCAATTTGAGCATGCAGGTCCAGCTGGCCTTGGGAGAATTAATTGGCTTCAATTTGCTCAACAAAACGACCTACAAGATCTTCCCGAAGGTCCATTTGACCCGCAGTAAAGAACGCGTCGAATATCTGAAAAACAAGATGGCTGAGTGTCAGGAACAAATGAACAACGGCGGGTACCAACTGCCGCCATGTTCAAACTTGACGGACCTGGCCAACTTGATGGACGTGCTCGACTTCAATCTGGTCTTCAATACCAACGAAGTGAAGGTTTCGAAAAAAATGTGTTCGCATCTTCCGGTCAAGTCGCTAAGAAAATTAATTTTCGACGATCGGGTTAATTTCGACGACCTCTTGGCCGCCACCGACTTATATCCCGATTACAAGCACCTCAACGTCCTTGTGAAATTTCGACCAGATTTGACAGGACTCAACGTGACCTTGAAAAGCCGAGGGAAGACAATCCTTCGCTTTCACAACCTTTCGGTAACCCATTGGTTGCCCAGGATGATTTTGGTACACCCTGTATACACCATTGAGTCAAGATTGGTCGCGAAATTGCACGAGGAGCCAACCTTCAAACGTAAGTCCTGTCAACGTCAAATTTGACACATTCACGACCTGTCAACGTCAAATCTGACACTTTACTCATTTGTTGCAGCTATCTGCGCGCTCGAACCACTAATGACCGCTATTAGTACGTTCGACAACAAATTGTACAACTATTCGAATTACAACGACACTAATTGGAAGTTATTACTACATTACCTTCCTCTAACTGGGAGATTAACCAATCGGTACCAACCTATCAGCACCAAACAAACTGAACAGGTTCACCAACTGTCAATTCTAGTGAGAAAAATGGATACCAGTTCGAATAAGATTGAGGTTATGGTTCTCTTAAGGTCGTCCTCAACTGGGTACCAACCACTCAATATCCATCTGCGCCTCAATGCCAACAGTAGTTTTGAAGCCGTCCTCAATGGTAAACTAACATTTGAGGGATTCTCTCACGAGGAAACGGTTAATTTCCATGATCATTTGGTCCAAATTTATTTAATCCCCAACGAAGAACTAAAGATGATGGTCCGAGATTGGTTTTTCTTAGTTTTTGATGGACAAAGGGTAAAAGTGGTTTTACTAGAACCCAATTTCTTTAGGGGTACCATTCAAGGGTTGTGCGGGAATTTCAATGGTGAGGTTAATGACGAATTCATAGGACCAAATGGGACAATTCTAACATCGGGAGAAGCATTTTACCGAGCTTACACTGTTCCTATTTAAGCTATAAACAAATTTGTTATATAAAGGCCAGACTTTTCTAGATTATCAAATGTCAAATTTGACGCGCCACTCGTTTGTTTCACTGATGGTTACCATAGTCTGCGCGATGAAATCGTTATTACCTATTATTATGAACAATATTATAATTGTTTTTCTTAAGGTCTACTTTGTTTTTATATTTATTTTAATTTTAAACCTTCTTTAATATATCTATCTCTTCAAATCTCATCCTGAGCGCCGTAATCCCCCCTTTGTCATAAACGGCAATATCACATTCTGACAGATAAAGTAACCAACTGTCAAAAAACAGGTTTTTTTCTTCTTTTTCTTCGAATCGATTTGACATTAAAGGGATATCCCTAACAGAGGGTATTTTAGATCAAAACAGCTGATAGATTTGATCAAAACGGATAATAAGTTATATTAAAACTGAGGATAGGATAGATAAAAATAAATGATGGGTTCGATAAAAAGGATTATAGGTTAGCACAAAACACACAATAGATTAAATTAAAAATAATGATAGGTTAGATCAAAACGGATGATATTTGAAATTAAAACAGAGAATAGGTTAGATCGAAACAGATCACGGGTTAGATAAAAACAGATCTCAGAAAAGATAAAAACGTTAATTCAAAATAGATGATAGATTAGACAAAGATAGATGATGGATTAGAAAAGAGAGGATGACATTAGCACAAAACAGACAATAGGTTAAATCAAAAAGAATGATAGATTAGTTCAATAGAGATAATAGGTTAGATCAAAACGGATGATAGGTTAGTTCAAAAGAGATGATAGGTTATATCGAACCAGATCATGGGTTAGATAAAAAAGGATTATATGTTAATTCAAAACAGATGGTAAGTTAGATAAAATCGTATAAGAGGTTATATTAAAATAGAGGATAGGTTAGATTAAAATAGATAATGGTTAGATAAAATATTAAGCTAGGATAATTGAAAACAGATGCTTGGTTAGACCAAAACTGATGGTAGGTTAAATTAAAACAGTGATTAAGTTAGATCGAAACAGATGATAGCTTAGATAAAAACAGATCATAGGTTAGATAAAAACGTATGAGAGGTTTATATTTAATCAGAGGTAAGGTTAGATAAAAACAGATGATAGGTTAGATCAAAACTAATGATAAGTTAGATCCAAACAGATGACAGATTAAATTAAAACAGTATATAAGTAAGATGGAAACAGATGATTGCTTAGATAAAAACAGATCATAGGTTAGATAAAATCGTATGATAGGTTATATTAAAACAGAGGATAGGTTAGATAAAAATAGATGATGGGTTAGATAAAAAGGATGTTAGGTTAATTCAAAACAGATGATAGGTTAGTTCAAAACTGATGATAGGTTAGATCAAAACGGATGATTTTTTAAATTAAAACAACGGATAAGATTGATCGAAACATATTATAGCTTAGATGAAAACAGATCATAGGTTAGATAAAAACGTATGATAGGTTATATTAAAACAGAGGATAGGTTAGATAAAAATAAATGATGGGTTAGATAAAAAAAAGGATACTAGGTTAGTTCAAAACAGATGACAGGTTAGATCAAAACTGATGATAAGTTAGATCGAAACAGATGACAGATTAAATTAAAACAGTATATAAGTTAGATGGAAACAGATGATTGCTTAGATAAAAACAGATCATAGGTTAGATAAGATCGTATGATAGGTTATATTAAAACAGAGGATAGGTTAGATAAAAATAGATGATGGGTTAGATAAAAAAAGGATACTAGGTTAGTTCAAAACAGATGATAAGTTAGATAGAAACAGATGACAGATTAAATTAAAACAGTATATAAGTTAGATGGAAACAGATGATTGCTTAAATAAAAACAAATCATAGGTTAGATAAGATCGTATAACAGGTTATATTAAAACAGAGGATAGGTTATATTAAAACAGAGGATAAGTTAGATAAAAATAGATGATGGGTTAGATAAAAACGGATGCTAGGTAAATTCAAAACTGATGATAGGTTAGATAGAAACGGATGATAGGTTAAATTAAAACAGTAGATAAGTTAGATCGAAACACATGATAGCTTAGATAAAAACAGATCATAGGTTAGATAAACACGTATGAGAGGTTATATTAAAACAAAGAATAGGTTAGATAAAAACAGATGATGGGTTAGTTAAAAAAGGATGCTCATTTAATTCAAAACAGTTGATAGTTTAGATCAAAAGGGATGATAGGTTAAATTATAACAGTGGATAAGCTAGATCGAAACAGATTATAGCTTAGATAAAAAGAGATGATCGGAGGTTAGACAAAAACATATGATGAGTTAGATAAAATAAGGATGCTCGGTTAATTCAAAACAGATGATAGGTTAGATCAAAACATATCATAGGTTAGATAAAAACAGTGGGTAAGTTAGATCGGAACAGATTATAGCTTACACAAAAACAGATCATAGGTTAGATAAAAATAGATGATGGGTTAGATAAAAATAGGATGTTATGTTAATTCAAAACAAATAAATTAGATCAAAACTGATGACAGGTAAAATTAAAACAGAGGATAGGTTAGATAAAAAAAATGCTAAGTTAATTCAAAACAGATGATAGGTTATATTAAAACTGAGGATAGGTTAGATAAAAATAGATGATGGGTTAGATAAAAATAAGATGCTAATTCAAAACTGATGATAAGTTAGATCGAAACAGATGACAGGTTAAATTAAAACAGTAAATAAGTCAGATCGAAACAGATGATTGCTTAGATAAAAATAGATCATAGGTTAGATAAAAAGGTATGATAGGTAATGTCGAAACAGAAGATAGGTTACACAAAAAAGCTAATTCAAAACATATGATAGGTTAGATCGAAACGGATGATAGGTTAAATTATAACATGCGATAACTTAGATTGAAACAGATGATAGCTTACATAAAAACAGATCATAGGTTAGATAAAAACGTACGATAGGTTATATTGAAACAGAGGATAGGTTAGATAAACATACATGTTGGGTTAGATAAAAAGAATGCTAGCTTAATTCAAAACAGGTGATAGGTTAGATCAAAACGGATAATAGGTTAAATTATAACACACGATAAGTTTTATTGAAACAGATGATAGCTTAGATAAAAACCGATCATAGGTTAGATAAAAACGTTTGAGAGGTTATATTAAAACAGAGAATAGGTTAGATAAAAACGATGCTAGGTTAATTCAAAACAGTTGATAGGTTAGATCAAAACGGATGATAGGTTAAATTATAACATACGATAAGTTAGATTGAAACAGATGATAGCTTAGATAATAATAGATCGTAGGTTAGATAAAAACATATGAGAGGTTATATTAGAACAGAGAATAGGTTAGATAAAAACAGAGGTTGGGTTAGATAAAAACGATGCTAGGTTAATTCAAAACAGGTAATAGGTTAGATCAAAACGGATGATAGGTTGAATTATAACATACGACAAATTAGATTGAAACAGATGATAGCTTAGATAAAAACAGATCATAGGTTAGATAAAAACGTATGAGAAGTTATATTAAAACAGAGAATAGGTTAGATAAAAACAGATGTTGGGTTAGATAAAACGATGCTAGGTTAATTCAAAACAGTTGATAGGTTAAATTATGACATACGATAAGTTATATTGAAACAGATGATAGCTTAGATAATAACAGATCATAGGTTAGATAAAAACGTATGAGAGGTTATATTAAAACAGAGAATAGGTTAGATAAAAACAGATGTTGGGTTATATAAAAACAGATGTTGGGTTAGATAAAAACGATGCTAGGTTAATTCAATACAGATGATAGGTTAGGTCAAAACGGATAATAGGTTAAATTATAACACACGATTTGTTAGATTGAAACAGATGATAGCTTAGATAAAAACAGATCATAGGTTAGATAAAAACGTTTGAGAGGTTATATTAAAACAGAGAATAGGTTAGATAAAAACAGATGTTGGGTTAGATAAAAACAGATGTTGGGTTAGATAAAAACGATGCTAAGTTAATTAAAAACAGATGATAATTTAGATGAAAACGGATGATAGGTTAAATTATGACATACGATAAGTTATATTGAAACAGATGATAGCTTAGATAATAACAGATCATAGGTTAGACAAAAACGTATGAGAGGATATATTAAAACAGAGAATAGGTTAGATAAAAACAGATGTTGGGTTAGATAAAAACGATGCTAAGTTAATTCAAAACAGATGATAGGTTAGATGAGAACGGATGATAGGTTAAGTTATAACATACGATAAGTTAGATTGAAACAGATGATAGTTTAGATAATAACAGATCATAGGTTAGATAAAAACGTATGAGAGGTTATATTAAAACAGAGAATAGGTTAGATAAAAATTTTAATATTTTTAATATGTTAACATATGTTGGGTTAGATAAAAACGATGCCAGGTTAATTTAAAACAGATGATAGGTTAAATTATAACATACGATAAGTTATATGAAGAAACAGATGATAGCTTAGATAAAAACAGATCATAGGTTAGATAAAAACGTGTAATACGTATGAGTGCAGCCGCCTTAAGCGGCAAATAGTTTGCAAAATGTACTTTGCGTGAGATATCTATGTACGTATATAATCTTTGCTTATAACTAATATCGATTCATCGATATATCGACGTTAGATTACAAATAATAATAAGTTTGATATTGATTTCTTCTTTTACATGTCTGAGTCATCATTACATTTAGTTATATTGTGCGTGTAGGCAACCCACAATTCTCTCTTAGTGATCGCCTAATTGTTCTTGTATGTGACGCCATCTCTGGATAGCGTCAGAAATTAAATTACTGATTCAACAGAATACCTTTTTTAACTCCTGGTAGGCATAGATAAATCTTTATATTGTATATCTTGTTGCCTGACATAATTAAACTTTTTTTATTTAGAAAATGTATTTATTTTGAAATATATATTTTTGCTGATAAAATCTAAAAAGAAACAACAGTTCAATTCAAGCCATTTATTAAAATATTTTCCATATCATTCACACAGTGTGGAATAGGTATAAGAAGAGAAAGTCACGTCTATATTCAATTATAGGACAGTAGGCTATAAGATGGTACAAATAACAACTTAAGAATAGGTGTACATAATTCATTAATTAGTAAAAGTACAATTTACAACATGTCCCATGTTGTGTTGCCCCCAAACATAAGGCCCATTTCCCGCCTATTTGTTTCCTTTAAACATTTGTTTCTTTATTTTTTTAGTATCGTTTATTATTTATCATTTCTTATTTATTGATTATTTATCGTTTCTTATTTATTGATTATTTATCGTTTGATATTTATTGACTATTTATCGTTTGTTATTTATTGATTATTTATCGTTTATTCTTTATATTCTGCATTCGTTTCATTGGGCGACGATCAAGGGACAACATTTTCTTAAAGATAACAAAACCTAATTATTACAATAATAGATTTAATAGTAACAAATATATATTTAAGGTCAAAACATTAATTTGTTTACGATAATATATTAACCACAAATTACATTGATCAAATGTTTCGGTTATTTTCTTGCAAGAGTAATTAATAGTACGGATAATATATTTTATATAGATAATATTTGTGGAGTAGAACATTTTTATTGTTTGCGAATATTTTGGAAAGGGTAAAAGGAAAGCCCTAGGGAAAACTCAAGAAATGAGAGGAACGAACAGAAGAACAATCTATGGGGGGGGGGGAGTATAAAAATACATTGAACTTTGAAATTCTAACCCCGTCCGGACCTGGGGACTACTTCCTTTTGTTTTCACGAATTTTTCAACTCTCATTAATCTAGGAATCTAGCTAAAATATAATCTAAATTTAATATAGCTATGTAAATATTCAAAAGTATTCGAAACGGCAAGTTCAGACACGACGGGTGTTTGAATTTGCGCTTTACTCCACTTTTCTTGTTTTTTTAGTATCGTTTTCGTTTTTCGAAATTACGGAATAATTCTGTTGAGTGATCGAAAATGAACAAAGTTCCAGATGTGTTTGAAGCAGCGAAACTTAAAAATAATCGAGGTTAACACTTAAAAGTATAATTCTAGAAATGGACCTGAGAAATCATTTGTATGATGGTTTACTTTTTGTGTAACTAGCTTTTGTTTTTATTATCCGATGGAGATTATTGTTAATACACCAACTAGGCCACCGGGTTGTCGACTCGAATGGACTGCTTCGATCGTTTATCTTCCTTCGATTTCGCTACACTATGTAGTTAAATGCATCCGTGAATAAAGCCAACAAAATACTAAGTAAACAACTTACATATTAAACTTATAAAAAAATAAAATGCAACATTTTTTTTTATTAGTACGAAAACACTGACACAAAACAATAAAAAAATAAAAGGTTTAACAACATTTATGGCTTTGAAATGAAGGCTAAGCTATGTATGTTAAAATTACGTTTTTTGGTCGTTTTTAGACTGATGACTACTCTTTAGTTGATTAGTTTAGAATCATGAGAACAACGATGGGCACAAAAGAATTCAACGAACAAAAAAACTATCAGGGGAAACAAAGCACTATTGCGGAATCAAAACACTATTGGAAAACAATAGACTATCGGAAAACAAAACACTGTCGGAAAACAAAACACTATCGGAAAACAAAACACTATCGGAAAACAAAACACTATCGGGAAACAAAACACTCTCAGGAAACAAAACACTACACGAAGAAGACAAAAAGTGTGCACCCTAAGTTCATTTGTTTTCCGTCTTGCTTCCGCTTGGAATTTAAAATGTTAGTTTGAACACATTTCTCTGTGAATAGAAGGATGTATCTTTATTTTAAGGCATAAGTCGACATACATTTACCTAATTTAATTACTTACTAATCAGTAAGTTTAACAGTAACTTCGCTATTACAAGGAGTAAGGCAGTGGATTTTATTATTATTTCTTTATTTTCTTTAAAACATTAAAACACACAAGCACGTAATATCCTTAATCGAGTATTTTCGTGAGAATTTCCGTAGATTTGCACGAGTTCAAGGACCGAAAAATAAAGATACATTAACAAAATAATAGCACATATATGCGATAATAGTAAAGAAGCTGTTTATTAATCGTAACGTCCCAATTTAAAGTTTAACTGTGCTGCTATCTCAGTCTTTTCTTCAAATATATTCTGTTTTATTCGTATTTTAAGTTTGAAGGATTTGCTACGATTTCGTCTTACTATTTCTCGATAGAACTAACTAAAGAACCGAAGGTGAAATGAGGGAGAACGTAACGGCTATTGTACGTAGTCAAGTAGAACTGCAAGTAGGGTAGAAGGTTGAGACTGCGATTGTTTTTCCATTACCTCTGTTCTTTTGTTCGGGTGGTTGGCTGGGCGTTAGCGTAGCTGTCCGGTTTACTTAACGGCGGCGGTTTGTGGCGAAATGGTGGCGCCGGGGATTTTCCCTAAAACCTTAGAAAGGTCGACCCCTGTTAAGGCGTTCACCGCTGGCGGGATCTGACTCACCAGGCGAGAGATTTCCGAGGTCGTGCTGTCGGAGCCCCCGATCAGGACGATCTCCTCGGTTTTCGCCAGAGGTGCAGCCAGTTCTGCGGCGATCTGCAACACAAATTTGTACGTTACGATTCATTTAAACATTTAAACGCTTCATTTATATACCTCAAAGTTTCATTTATATACTTAAATGTTTCATTTATATACTTAAAAGTTTCATTTATATACTTAAAAGTTTCATTTATATACTTAAAAGTTTCATTTATATACTTAAATGCTTAATTTATACACTTAAACACTTGATTTACCCATTTAAATACTTTATTTACTTATTAAAACGTTTTATTTTTCACATATAATCGTTTATGTTCGACTTATAGACATTTTTTTGTCAAATTTGACAAGTTTGCAATTGTAAATTGATTATCTGTCAGATTTGACAGCTCGAGGTTAGGTATCCGTCACATATGACAGCTGCAGGTTAGGTATCTGTCAAGAACGACAGTTCTAGCCGACCTAGCTGTCAAAACCAACATATATATGACGAACCAAGATAATGAAGGAAAGTTTAATTATTTAAAGCATGAAGGTTCAAGAGGAAGAGACATAGTTTACTTATCCTAATATATATAAAATCCAAATCCCACTGACTAACTGACTGATTCATCAGCAAATCTCAAAAGTGGCTCGGTCGATTTACCTGAATTTTTGCACACTGCCGTAGAGGGGCCATGCGATGTTAGCTAAAAAATATTTTTGGGGTACTCGCCCTGAAAGTCTGGTTTTTGGGGCTTCGAAAGACCCGAAATTTCCCCATTTAAACCAATGTAAATTCAAATTTGTTGATTTTAAACGGTATCCACGAAAATGGGATTTAAAATGAGACAGACTCTTCACTTTCGGTGGCAACGGGCGACTTTTCTCTCTATAGTCGACGGAATTTTACTTTGTCATTTTGACGGTTATATTAGGTTAGGACGATCGCCCGTAAAATCTGCGAGCCGCTCTTTGTTTCTTTAGACTGCGTATAAAATTTGAGAAATGGTAACTATGGGTATTGTAAAAACTAACATTTATGTATTCTAGAGTCAGAAAGTCGAAAAGTGAAAACGAGATGAATTTGGGATAGTTGTGTATTATATAGGAAAACGCAAAATATTGTGAAACTCATCCTTGAATAACGATATATAGCACAATTAAGGTTTTATCCGTTTGCGGACATGTCAGAGGGAGGGTCGCAGCTATTTTGACTAGCACGAGGGCCCCAGGTAGCTCCGATAAGCCCGGCCCCAAAGAGAATCTTTGATAAATTTAACGTTTACATGGCAACCGTCCTCTTGCGTTCTGATAGCTTTCAGGGCATTAAAACATCAGATTGACGGATAGTCAGACAATTATGTCTTCTTCTTATTTTTTAATTGTCTCATCGCCACTAGGTAGTACAGAAACCAGAATCGTGTGTAGAATTAAATTCAAATAAAATAAAGAGAGGGTTCGGAACTAGAACGGAACCGGGAACGACGACGGGAAGGAAAATGAAATAAAATGAAATTAAATTAAATTAAATAAATTAGAATTAAATTAAAATAAAATAAAGAAAGGGTATGGGACTAGAACGGGAACGGGAATTAAACCGGGAACGACGACGGGAAGGAAAATAAAATAAAATTAAATTAAATAAATTAGAATTAAATTAAAATAAAATAAAGAAAGACTAGAACGGGAACGGGAATTAAACCGGGAACGACGACGGAAAGGAACATAAAATAAAATTGAATTAAATAAAATAAATTAGAATTAAATTAAAATAAAATAAAGAAAGGGTACGTAACCAAGGCGCACATATCCCCCTAACAGATGCCGCATTATTTATATATCTGTCTATGTCTCTTCAAACGTTACAACGTTACATTTATAAGATGTAAAATTTACAACATTTTGCAAGCTGGGAGCTGTCAAAACTGATAGATACAGGACGAGCCAAGGTAATGAAGAAAACTTTAATTTTTAAAGCATGAAGGTTCAAGAGCAAGAGACAGTTTATTTATTAAAGTTTATATTTTGGAGCTATTCACATAAGTGATGTCCAAGAATTTTAATTTATCTGAATTTTATGATGAATTAATCAGTAAAGTTACGGACCTGTTAAATGGTTTGTTAAAACTTGTTTGAGTTGAAGTAGAAGGTACACAAGTACACATTTGCATCTTTTGCAATTGATATCGTAAAAGTTTTATATGTTTGAAATATAAAAATAACTAGAATATTGAATCGTATAATTTTAGTTAATTTAAATGCTTGATTCAGACATTTAAATACTTGATTTGTATATTTAAACGTTTAGCATATACACTTACATGCTAGATTTACAATTACAAACTGATAATCTGTCACATATGACAGCTGCAGGTTAGTTATATTTGTTAAGAATGACAGTTCTAGTTGTGCTAGCTGTCAAAACTGACAGATACATGACGAATCAAGATAATAACGAAAAGTTTAATTATTTAATAATTATAAAAGTTCCTAGATAAAAGAGAAAAACTATTAACTATTACAAAAGAAATAAATAATCTAGAAAATTCAATTGAGACAAAACGTTTATTTCAATACTCATTTATCGTATTGTGAGATAGAAGTTTCATTTATATTTGCCCATTAATTATAGTTTTGACTTCCGACTTATTTTTAATTTCCTTTGTTTGATTTATTACAATATTTATAAAAAAAGTAAAGACAGTAAATATTTTTGAAAATATTTAAAATCATTCCTATAACAATTTGAATTCGTTAAAAAGCCTAGCAAAAATAAATATGAAAGTTTCGATTTATAAAGGGTATAAAGTCCTTTAATTATAAAAAAAATAAAATGTCATTTAAAATTTTCTTATTTCTAACGTGTTTCGTGGTTTTCCGCCTTAACAGAGAAATGTTTTTTAATGATTGACACTTTACAAATATAATTGACAATAAATAAGAAATGTTTTAGTTAGGTTAATATTACAATCGATTATTTGTATTTTAATTTTCATCATCTTAGATTAATCGTTAACATTTTTGTAATTGATTTAACTCTTTAAATCAATCTATGGAGGGAGGTGTTGTGTGCCCTCACATATTTGACATTTAAAAAATTGCAAGACACTGCATGTGTCCTAAAATAAGTCCCACATAAATGAATTTAAATTATCGATTCTAGTATTACAACCGATACATGAAAATATTTCATTTATCTAGCTATCTGTCAAATGTGACAGCTCCAGGTTAGGTATCTGTCAAATATGACAGCTCCCGGTTAGGTATCTGTCACAAATGACAGCTGCAGGTTAGGTATCCGTCAAAAATGACAGTTCTGAATGATCTCGTTGTCAAAATTGTTAGTTCCGAATCAGTTCTTGATTAAATTTAGAATAAAATCAATAGGACAAAACGGAAAAAAGAATTGTGTACCTTTGGTAAGGCCTCAAGTACCAAGGACATCTTGGCAGCATCTCCGTATTGCTTGTAGACGCCGGCCTTAAGTCTCATCGACTCGGCTTCGGCTTTTCCGACGGCTTCGATGGCCTGCGCCTCGGCGGCTCCGATCATCTTGGTCTTCTCGCTGTCGGCGATGGCGCCTTGAACCGTCTGGGTGCTGGAAAATTAATTTTTAATTAAACTTAAATATAAGAAAACATTTGATTTTTGAAATTAAGTATGTCGATTTCTTGTTCTATACTAATCGTAACATCTCTTTTGTTTTGCGATTTTATTGCGTAAATTACCGTCTGCCCTCAGCGAGGGTTTGAACCTTGTAGCTCTCGGCCTCAGCGGGAAGACGAACCGTGGCGTTTAGCTCCCGTTCTTTTCTCATGACCTCCTGCGCCTCCACCTCGATCTGCTTCCTTCTTTCAACGACTTCGATCTGGATCTCTTCGTTTCGGATCTTCTGGCGGATCTTCGCCGCTTGGAGTTCGTAGGCCAGTTGGGATTCGGCTTTCTAGAATGGTTACGAACATCAGTAAACCCGTTAAAGGGAAAAAAAGATGAAAATGAAAAAAGATAGAAATGAAAAGAGATGGAAATGAAAAGAGATGGAAATGAAAAAAGATGGGAATGAAAAAAGATGGAAATGAAAAAAGATGGAAATGAAAAGAGATGGAAATGAAAAAAGATGGAAATGAAAAATGATGGAAATGAAAAAAGATGGAAATGAAAAGAGATGAAAATGAAAAAAGATGGGAATTAAAAAAGATGAAAATGAAAAAAGATGGAAATGAAAAGAGATGGAAATGAAAAAAGATGGAAATGAAAAAAGATGGAAATGAAAAAAGATGGAAATGAAAGAAGATGGAAATGAAAAAAGATGGAAATGAAAAAAGATGGAAATGAAAAAAGATGGAAATGAAAAGAGATAGAAATGAAAAAAGATGGAAATGAAAAAAGATGGAAACGAAAAAAGATGGAAATGAAAGAAGATGGAAATGAAAAAAGATGGAAATGAAAAAAGATGGAAATGAAAAAAGATGGAAATGAAAAAAGATGGAAATGAAAAAAGATAAAAATGAAAAAAAATAAAAATGAAGTAAGAAAACTCACGGCAGTGTTGATTTCCTGATCGAAGTTGGCCTTCTGCAGCTTGAACATACGCGAGTTGTCTTCGATCTTTGTGTCAGTCGAATACTTCACGTCCATGGCCTCCTTCTGGCACTCGGCCTCCTTGATCCCGGCATCTCGGTTGGCCTCGGCGACGCCGGCGTCGGCGTCCCTCTTGACCATAGCCGTCTGCGCCTTGCCCAAAGACGCCAAATACTGCACCTCGTCATAAACGTCTTTTATGGTGAACGAGAGGATTTCGATGCCCATCCGCCCCACATCTGGCGCAGCCACCTCTCTCACCAGCGCTGCAAATTGATCTCTGTCGCGATACACTTCTTCTACTGTAAGCGTTCCTGTTGGAGAAAACACAGAAAAAACGTTTCAATTCAATGCCAAACATCGTAGAGAACGAATTACGACTAATCAAATTATCAAAGAACAAGTCTATATACGAATATTTTCGATTTTAGTGTATAATTTGACAGTTCTATGGATACACCTGTCATATTTGACGTTTTCACCTTTTACATCAAATTTGATCTTTTACGTCAAATTTGACAGGTTTAGGTTAGGATACTGTCAGATTTGACAGGTTCAGGTTAGGATACTGTCAGATTTGACAGCGCTAGGTTAGGAACCCGGCATATTTGACGTTTTCCGTTAGATATTTGCCAAATTTGAAGTTAAAAACGTTGTATACCTCTCAAATTTGTGAATTATATGATAAACCAAAGAAGTAACTAACCTTTTTACCACGCCGTAAGTAAATCCGACGGTTAAACCGAGACTTAAGGCTCCTATCCACAAAGGGGACATTTTTTGAATGACTTTAAACTGAGCTTGGTTTATTTAAACAATTGTGTTTGATGGAATGACAGTGGGAGCTCTTATTAGCTCAGCAATTTGTACGAACAATTGCACAGTGCATGCAAAAATAATTGCTATATAATTGCGCACTTGAAGATACAGTTAGAGTGGGGTCCCGTAAAAATCACATACATAAACACATTTATGAATATGTGCGGTGAAGTCAAACTTAATTCTGGTTTACTGTTGATAAGCAATTTTTTTTCAAGGTCGTTTCGCGAGTACTTCGGTGCTTTAAATGCCGAGATGGCGTTTCATCACCTTGCTTAATAGATATTAAATTTAAAGTAGTGACTTAAGCAGGGTAATAGGAGACTTGTTAGACAATTGAACGGTCTATTTTTATTCTGTTTGCTAATTATTGGGACTAGAGATGTTTTTTTTTGTTTCTTCTTTGCCATATTTATTTAAGCATCATCAACTTTTTAATATTTATTTTGGGTAGTTAGGTTAGGTTAGGTTAGGTTAGGTTAGGTCAGATCAACTCAAAGCGAGTTTTCTTACCGAGAATGGCTCGCAGATGACCTTCCAAAGTCTGCAGAATCGTCGACTTCACCTCCTTAACGCTCTTCCCCAAAAACTGCTCGGAAGCAGTGTGCAGCAGTTCATCGGCCTTCATGATCTTGCACTGGGCTACCCCCGTGACAGTCAGGGGAACCCCCTGAGCCGTCTCGACGCTCTCGCACATGGGGTTCAAGGTCATGACCTCCAAGGACAAGCGCTGGACGTCCGTGACCAGCCACCACGCCCACGCCCAGCCTCCCACGATCGTCACGCGCTTCGTCGACCCGCAGCATCCTCCTGCGAAACAAAACACAAGCGTTACATACGTTTTTGACACTTTTTTGACAGTCATTGTTCTGGTATTTTACTCTATAATAAAAGGTATTTAAAAAGTGGAAAGACGCATGAAAATATGAGTTAAAATATGCATGAAAATAAGAATTAAAATATGCATGAAAATATCCATTAAAATATGCAAAACATTTAGAAAGAATAATGCGCGACTATTGCGCAATTTCGCATAAATTAATGATCTAAGTAGGCTTCGTCGCCAAACAATGGAGAACAGATCATTAGACCCAACAATCGAACAGGGGTGTATCAATGGAATATATAATAGTAATAATATATAATAATAATAATAATAATAATAATAATAATTCAACAAATCTATAGTTGGCGGGAAAATTCGCAAAACAAACGCCTCCGCCAATAAAAAGGCGGCAACCACGATAAATCTTGACGCGAAAAAAGAAACAAAAGAATCCATGGGCGACTAGAAAAAATGTCGTCAACGCCATCGATGTGACTAAAGGCACGTCCGCTTGCTTCTACGTACCGAGCACATAATTTACCGTTACATTTCACCGCTATTAACATACTTGAAAGCCTTTGGCTGCTCGACTCGGCCTCAGCCCGAAGAATCCGATTAAGAGGAAGAAGAAAGTCAGCCGAAGAAGAATACAACACTTGTCAGTACCATCGAGTAAACCGAGGAGAAAGCATCTTCTTAGTTTTCAAGGTGAAGGTCTTGGTTCCTTCCAAGGTCAACCCCGATTTTCGTTTGTTTATGTTATACATTAGACGAAGAAAGAAAATCCAATACAAGTAAGTACTCGATATTGTTAGTACCACTAATACTAGTACCACTAGTACTAGTACTACACAAATCATGCTAAAAAGCACTAATCGAGATCGGTACGTGCAATTAATCAAGTGCCAATGTACAATGGAAATCGTTTCCACAGCCACCTATGTCGCAATTGAATGGGTGGATTACATTGTCCAGAAGGGGGGTACCAACTGTAGAAAGTGATCTATGCGACTTAAATAATAATTGAATCACTCGACTTGCCCAATTTACCCATGCTATATACGTCCTCTTCGGTTTTTTGTAATCAAACTCAAATGTGGTCCGAACGTGTTAATACCTCGCGGAATGACTCTCCTCCTTAAGGGTGCGATTGTCATTTTTTTTACTTTTTAATAACCATCCTATTTTAATTTATTTTCAAATTTTGATTTTTTTTTCGTTTTTTATTTTTATTTATTTTTTGTTTTTTTTGTTTATTTTTTTTCGTTTTTTGTCCGATATTTGGTGCTCAAAGGGTTAACACCGCCCTCTGTTGCAGCGATGAGTGCCGTCACGGCGCCATTGGTGGCGCTCGGCACCGCTGCGACTTCCAACATGGCAGTTTTCATCCCAGCCCTAATAGGAGCCATCGCCTACTTCCAGTACGACCTCCTAGATCCAGAATCCAGACCGATAAACGTCGAAAAAGACGACATCAGAGAAGCCTATGACTTCATAGTGATCGGAGCGGGCTCTGCCGGTAAGTTCCGGGCCAAAACCCGACGACTTACCCTCGTAGCTGCGGAACTCAAACTTCCCGCGCGAACCCAAGCCGACCTTTCAAATAGCGCGCGCAGACCTTTCGTAAAACCTTCGTAATTTCATAATTATCGCATTTTCAACCCTAATTTTGCTTCGAGCTTCAAGTAGAAAGATCAATCTTTACAATTTCATCCCCGAAGAGGGTGCAAACATCCCCTATATTGAAAGACCGACCGTTTAAATTCGTTCATTTTGACAGCTAATCTGACAGGAGGTCTGACGTTTCTCTCAATGGTTGTCATTATTATTAGAACGTCTTCTTCTTCTTCTTTTTCGTAGTTTATATACACACGCATACACAAATTAAATGAATATTGCATATTTTACGGTAATTTCAATTTGGATATTACTTTAGTTTTAATTGGATATTGTTTTATTTCTTTCACCGTGCTAATATAACAATTTAATTATTTTGTTTTTTTTTCAGGGGCGGTTGTTGCCAACCGCCTGACGGAAGTAGAACAATGGAACGTTCTCCTTCTAGAAGCAGGAGGAGACGAGACGGAAATATCGGATGTCCCTCTCATGGCGGCTTACCTTCAACTGTCTCAGCTCGACTGGCAGTACAAGACAGAACCTTCAGGGGAATTTTGTTTAGGTAAACAATATATATGTATATATATATTTTTTAAATTATTATTATTAAGAAATTTAACTATCGTATACGCGCGTTGAGTGAACGAACCTAACGCCGTTTGTCCCATCTCGCTAAGTCAACCCAAACTGGAATTACAGCAATTTCTACAAAATGTCCCATTTCGTCGAAATTAGAAAGTCGCTTATATCTCCAGTTTGGATCAACTTAGAAACGTGGAACAAACGGCACTTTATTCCTCAAGAATCCCGCTTTGATATAATGTAGATAAAGTATCACTATCGGTTATGGCAACTTTTCGGTAAGCATACATATTTAGCGAAAAGTCTTTAAATCATTTTTGTTCAAAATTATTTTTATCTTCAAAAAAGTTTTAATTATATAATTTTTCAATAAAAAATTAAATTAGAATTATTATATTATTATTATTATATATATACTGATTGTATAAATGAAAACAATATTTAGTGAAAACATATTATAATTTCAAAAATTAATTGAATAATTCACGCTTAAATAATTCTTTACTCCTAGAGCAAAATTTTTAGAAAACATCTGCAAAACTAAAAAAAAACATCTCTAAACATTAAAAAAAATTCGAAGAAGAAAATCAACAAAAATTTAAAATGATTGTTAAAAACATTAAACGTTATAAAGATAATAACTTCTTCAGGAGATATTAAATTATTATAAAATTTAAAATTTCCTGACAAATTAATTTTTGAAATTAATAAAAATACTAAAATTCAAACTTTTAGGTTTACAAAAAAATATTTGGTCAGAAAAATATATTAATTTTGTATGAACTTGTGATTTTAATTATAAAAAAAAAGTATAATTTTGTTTAGTTGATAGAGCATAGAAATTAAGCAATATTGAATTTCAAAATACTGCAATTAAATAAGTTAAAAATGCTTTAACAAAAAATAATTGCCCAGAAAATTTAATTAATAAAATTATATCTACTAGAAATAACAAAATTTAAAATATCCAAAATTCAAACATAAAAAACAATAACAATAACCTAAATTATATTATTTTACCATATATAAAAAATCTTACAGAAAATATTAGAAATAGATTTAAAAAATTTAATATTAAAATTATTACTTAAAATCAAAACACAACAAAACAATTTTTTTCTAGAATAAAAGATAAAGACGATAAATTTAAACAATCAAACCTTGTTTACAAAATGAACTGTTTAAATTGTAATGCATGTTATATTGGTGAAACAAAACAATATCTACATAATAAAATTTATCAACATAAAAATTCTTGCAATAAAGAATTAACAGAAAATTGTACTGCTCTAACAAAACATTGCAAAGAAAATACACATACTTTTGATTTTGATAATGTTAAAAGTTTAGAAAAAGAAAATATTTGGTACAAAAGAAGAATTTTAGAATCTTTAAATATTAAACATGAAAAATTTTCAATTAATTTTAAACAAGATACAAATAACAATAATAGAATTTATAATCAAATTATTAAAAGTACTAAATAACCTTCATATTCTTATTTTTATTATTTTAAGTGAAACTTATTTTTTATAATTTAATCAATTAAAATAAGAAGAAATTTCATAAATTAATTTGTCATGTAAGAAATTTAAAATTTTATAATAATTTAATATCTCCTGAAAAAGTTATTATCTTATAACGAAACGTTGAGATGGAAATTTAAATATATATATTTTTGAGACCTTATGCCCATTATTAAAAGTTATTTTCTTGATTTAAACCCATTTAGTTGTTTTACTAATATAATGATACAAGTAGATCGTACTTCAACTATTTATTTTTTAATGCACAACCGGTTTCGGGTTATATTCCCATCTTCAGGTGCTAACTACAAAAACATGAGTTATTAAATACATGTACAAATAAAATATTACTTATTGCTACTTACAATATTAATTATATATGAAAAATATTAAAAATGTCATATGTAATTAAATTATTGAT
>JAWQRP010000935.1:0-22367 GCA_033557875.1 Quadriops clusia
TGTTTTTGTCCTGTTTCTAACCTCTATCGTCTTTATCGTAGAATATAAACTGGATCAGTATCGGCTTGATGGTGACAACTTATGTCATCAAATCAATGTCACAGGCACTTGTTTCTTTGGCTTTTAAGACACATTGTCTATTATTTTTTTCTGCTCTTTCATTGCATGACATTGCCTCCTATAACATTTACGTATATGCACATTCCACAGTTCTTGATAATGTTCCATCGCATAACCTCACATTTCGAAAATTCACCAGGTTGCCTCTAAAGGTGCAAAATGCTATACTTTAACTAACTGTTAATGTATAATTTACACGTTTGGCCCATATTTAGACCCCAATAGTGCTCGAAGACGTCTGACTCGTTCCTTCAAAAAATGACGCTTCGGTACGAAACAAATTATTCGCTAAAATAAACGATTAGAGCAAAACAATAATTTATTTCGTTGCTTTTTAATTTGTCGATGCAAGTAGTTAAATTCTCCCTTACAAAACTCATTGATGTTCTTTAAAATGCGATTTTTCCATAGTGGCGTAACCATCGATACACACTCACCATAGAAATCATATTCCTTAAAATGGGAGAATTACCGACGGATGGACGGACGGACGTACGTACGTACGTTACGACGGTAATTATGTTTGTTGATAGTGAGATGTACACGAGTTCATGGTAGAATGTATGCATGTAGTATGTGCACTCGGCAAGATGTTTAAGCGTCCATGATTTTGAGTTTAGTCTTATAATAAAGTCAGGTTTTTGTAAATGGAATAACATTGGCAAATTACTAAGAGCCGTCACTAACAGAGACCAACAACAATTCTTCATATCATTCGTTTAACGTTTAATGTTTTCAAAATCGTTTGAATCTATTACATATCTATTGGTTGTTTTCTATTCTTATATACATAATATCTTGAACATATTCATTTTCCTCCTGGCAAGTCGTTGCATTCTGACTATCAGTTATGTAATACAAATTTTAAATTAAGGAACTAAAAGTTTTGCTCGTAGAGAGGATTTGCGACAGCTCACTGTCTATTTTAACTCTCGCACAACAACATGGGTAATAAATGAGTCACAGATTAAAGTACCGTTCCCACATTGTACCTCGATGGTTAAAATAATCAGCAGACTGTTATTAATCGGCTGTACGAGCGAGATTATTATGTACTGCTTGTATAACAAATACTTGCAAGAAGCGATTTAAAAAAAATGAAGTGATAATACAAATATGAAATCATTATATTTTTTTCTAATTCTTTGAACTCACGTAGCTTTTTTTATAATATTTACATTTTTAAAATTATGTAATCATATAATTGCAGAGGTAGCTATTACGATTGAGTTAGTTGATGCCGGGTAGAGTAGATGTTATACAATAAAAAAAACATACAAACGATAATAAAAGGGTTATCCAAGTTTTGTTCGTTATTTCCAATATCTGTTAATGTGAGAATCCATTACGTCTATTTGGGTGTAGTACATTGCTATATGATTAGACAACACATATGCCGAGTAGTGAACCTTTTTCTTAACTTTTATTTTTTTATTTGACGATGTGGGATGGCCCATACAGGTAGTGTTTATGTTTTTCACTTTTTCAATTTTTTTTATAAAATTTGTGAGAACAATCAATGTGGCTTTTTATGTTTTTGCATTTTACAAACTCATGCCAAAAATTGATATTTGCAGACAAAATGACAGTTCTTTTAATGCGATTACTCTAACGATCAATGTAAGACTAACATATGGTGGTACAATATATTTGTGGAAAATTTTTGCAACATGAAAATTTACTTTTACAATTAGAAATTTATAGTTATTACAAATAATGATTTTTCACTGCCATTAACTAGTTAGAAAAATAAATAACACTAACACCTCCGTTTGATTAGAGGCAAATATAAAATTTAAGATTGGAACAAATAGCTCTATGGTAAAATTGAGTTTTGTTCAATTCTATTCAAATTTTCAATTTAACAACAAATTTTATGGCACACAGATGTTTGCGCTTGCCTATTACCTTCACAATACAAAATAGCTACAATTGTGTGAACTTGTCTGCATGCAGAGAACCCTATCCACACAATGAGTACTTGTAGTGAGAATTGTTGGTGTTAATAAAGAAATGACCATAAGATTATTGAAATGGAATGGAAAATTGCAGACTGGACAACACAAAAACTGCAATAATATTCAATTGAAACAAACAAAGCTACATTGAAGAAGTTTCTTGAAGATGTACCTACCTTCTTGGAGACAAAAATTCAAGGAATGATAAAATAACAGATCTAAAACCAGGGTTAAACAGGGTATCTTTGCCTCAATCCATTGTTACGCTTAAGGTTGATGCG
The DNA here is from genome assembly GCA_033557875.1 of Quadriops clusia. Lineage (NCBI taxonomy): Eukaryota > Metazoa > Arthropoda > Insecta > Coleoptera > Hydrophilidae > Quadriops > Quadriops clusia. The sequence continues at coordinate 2,360 of JAWQRP010000935.1, forward strand.
AGGTAAGGGTGTGTCTAAAAAGAATGGTCAGGAACGGTCATAAATCTTAGTGTATTGAATGTATTGGTCTATGTTGCTCAAAATTAGACATGTGGTCCACAGCACAGCCCCTTCGACGTCCAATAGAAAAATATTTAACAGATTTTCTATTCACATACACACACACACACACACACACACACACACACACACACACACACACACACACAGGCAGTTACCCGGCCGATCTCGGTTCGGCAGCCGTTGGATTGGATCGAGTGAGCGAATTTCAACCTTAAGGCGAAGATAGTTGGACACCCTGTACACGTCGATGAATATAAAATAATAAATATGTTAATAAGAGTGCCACCTAACTAACTAAACTGGCGATCAAAATGAAAGGAACACCTACGAGCGAGCAAATATTTCGGTCATTTTCAAAACTGTGTACCTCCGAGAAAAATGATCATACAAAAATCCTTTGCATACCATTTTCTAGGTAAAACTCTCTACTTTTTGATTCTGTCAGCTACAAGTTTCTATTTTAAAAGGAAAGGGAATTTTTTATGCGAGAAACGAGAAAGAAAAATTTCTGTGTAAATTTCTCAAAATTTAAACAAGTCCACGGACTTCAATAATTTTTTTTGATAAATTTCCCCAAGTACATTTTGTAGTGTGAATATTTCTCTATGTGTTCCAGTTTAATTCATTTTTCTGCGACAATTTTTAACGAAGTTATTGACAATTAAAGAAAAAATCGCACTCTTGACTTTTAACTGTCATAACTTCCGATAGCAAAGGGCAATTTCAAAACACAAGAACATAAGGAATACAATTTTTGATCGTTTTGAAATTTTGCACAGGTTTTAATTATAGTTTTTGCTTGTAAAAAACGTAAACATCGTAATTATATCGTTAATGCCCTTGATGTGACGGTAATTTTTATAAGACCCTGCAAATTCATAAATTTCAGCATCATTTTTGAACAAAATTCACCTAGTAAAAACGTCAGTTTATGGAAAACTAAACTCAATGGCATTATAAATTATTTTATAGGATTTCTTATGCCGTAAACTAAATGCATATAGCCCTTTGCCATTGGAAGTTATGACAGTTAAAAGTCAAGAGTGCGATTTTTTCTTTAATTGTCAATAACTTCGTTAAAAATTATTGCACTAAAATGAATTAAAGTGGAACACATAGAGAAATATTCACACTGCAAAATGCATTTATAGAAATTAATCGAAAAAAAATTATTGAAGTCCGTGTACTTGTTTACGTTTTCAGAAATTTTAACAAAAATGTTTCTTTCTCGTTTCTCACATAAAAAATTAGCTTTCCTTTTAAAATAGAAACTTTTAATTTGGAATCAAAAAGTACAGAGTTTTTCCTTGAAAATGGTATGCAAAGGATTTTAGTAAGATTATTTTTCTCGGAGTTAAACAGTTTTTAAAATGACCGAAATGTTTGCTCGCTCGTAGGTGTTCCTTTAATTTTGGTCGCCAGTTTATATAAAAAATTCATAAAATAATAAACAAGTCTAGCATAAAAACTCTATAGTAACCTCGATAAACTTCAAAATAAAACGTACCTAATAGAATATTATTAACATTGAAATTATGAGGGAAACTAAGTTTATCTAAAAGCACAGCAGGACATGTCAGAGCCTTCACGTAGATTTGTGATAAATTAGAATAAATTAAAATTTGCATGAATATTGAAAAATTGAATAACCATTTCCAAATTATCCAATCAAAGAGTTGTGTACATAATAAGGAATCGGATAGAAATGAAATCCCGAAAGGAGTTGCAGGACCAGTTGGCCAGCTTGCACCAGGATCACATTTTCCAGTACTTCGACGAGCTGACAAAGGCACAGAAAGAAAAGTTCATCACCTACCTAAATTACGTGAACATCTCCAAAATTTGCCGAATTTCTCCGGAAGTCTCTTGGCAGAAATCTGAAAAATGGATAGCATCGATAAAGCCTCTCGCAGCTGGCGATTTCAGACGCATCAAGGACATGGACCATGAGACCTTGGATAAGTTCTGGGATCTGGGGTTGGAAATGATTAGCAAGGGGAGAGTTTGCGTGATGATGATTGGCCACGAGAACACTCCCTTGTGGCTCACTGAGAAGTACAAACCTGGGTTGCCTAGTGGGAAAAGTTTGTTTCAGCTCCACGCGGAACAAATAAAGCGACTTCAACTCTTGGCGGAGGAGAAGTTTGGCAAACCCTGCATCATCACCTGGTATATTTTGGCTGACGATGGAGCCATCTGCGATTTTTTGAAATTCTTCCAATTGCAGGAGTACTTCGGGCTTGTTAAGAACGACGTGAGGTTCATTGAGTTAGAGTTACTGCCTTGCTTGGACTTCGCAAGAAAAATGCTCCTTGAGGACAAAGACAAGGTCCTCAAGCAGCCTGATGGTTCCGGGGGGTTGTACTATGCTTTGAAGAACACTAATTTGTTAAAAGATTTGAAGATGCGGGGAATTGATTACGTGGTTACTTACAGTCCTGAGAACTTGATGGCGAAAATTGCCGATCCCATCTTCATCGGATTTTGCCTTAGGCGACAGGCGGATTGCGGGGGAAAGATGGTGAAGAAGGAACAAGCCTGCGAGAAGTTGGGGACCTTTTGCTTGATACAGGGGAAACTTGGGGTGGTTTCTAATTATAACTCTGTACCCGAAACTTTCCACATTCAGAACGCAAATGGCAGGCTTTTGTTCCATGGGGGCAGCATATCTACCTACTTTTTCAGCGTAGACTTCCTGAAGAACATCGTGGAGAAGCACATCGACTCCTTGGAAATCCACCCCGTTCGGTGTAGGCTAACCTACCTCAACCACAAGGGTGAGAAAGTCACCCCTGATTCCACCAACTGTTTGGTCTTGAAGAGGTTCATCCAGGACATGTTCGTGCACAGCGAGAATTTCGCCCTTTTGGAGGTGTCCAGAGGGATGGAATTCAGCCCCTTGACGTTCGTCCAAGACAAAACCTCTAAAGAGCAGTCGTTGAGAAAGTACTACAATTTGAATACGTTCTACATCCACCGAGCTGGAGGGTTTGTTGAAGGGAGCGTTTGCGAAATTTCACCCCTCTTGAGCTACGCGGGGGAAGGTTTGGAGAAAATTTGCAGGGGAAAAACGTTTGAGTCTCCGGTGGTGCTTACGAGAGAGGTGGAGGAAAACGAGTTCAAAAGCAATAGGGTATTTAAGGGGAGAGGGATTGTGAAGAAATTGATAAATAAATAAATAATAAATTGTTGTGTAGGTATAGCGGGTATTACTATTGCAAAAACAACGTGTTATTGAATTTTACATGATTATTTTCTAATTTTCTTTCTATTCCTTCACTCATTTAGCTTCTTCCCACAAAGAGATTTAGCTAATTACTGGAGGGATACCAGAATGTTAACTTTCTAGAGTGTTAGTTAACAAATATTTGCTATGACCTCCTACGGATAAACGACTTCAAATCTACCTCAAAATCCCCATAGTCTTCATCTTGGTCACTCAGAAGAACGACAGGAGCATCAAAGGTCCCCCCTGCGCAAATTTCCTCCAAACCCTCCCCCTCGTAGCTCAGCAAGGGCGATATTTCGCAGACTGTTCCATTGACGAAGCCTCCAGCTTTCTCGATGTACAAAGAATTGAGAATGTAGTACGCACTCAAAGACCTCTCTTTGGACTTCTTCCGCAGGCCAGAGTTTTTAATGGCGCTGAATTCAACACTTCTGGGGACCTCCAAGAGAGCGAAGCTCGCGCTGTGGATGAACATATCGTGGATGAACCTCTTGAGGACATAGCAGTTAGGGGACTCCGCGTTGATCTTGTCGCCCTTGTAGTTGATGAAGGGCAAAGTTGCCTTGATGGCGTGGGCTTCCATCGAGTCAATGTGGTTGGCCAGGACGATCCTGAGGAAGGAAACCTTCAGGAAGTAGCAGGAGATGCTTCCTCCGAAGAACAGCAACTCTCGGTTCTCGGTCTTCATGTGCATCATGTCCGGGAGGAGTTCGTAATTGGACACCACGATGGTCCTCCCCTGAAACGAGCAGAAGGACCCCAACCTATCCGTGGCCTGCTGCTTCTTCACCATCTTTCCCCCACATTCAACATCTTTGTTGAGGCAGAACCCGATGAAAGTGGGGTCCCCGATCTTAGCCAACAAATTCTCAGTACTGTAAGTCATCACGTAGTTAATCCCCCTCACCTCCAAATCGCTCATGAGTGTGGTGTGCCTCAAAGCGTAATGCAACCCTCCCGAGCCATCCGGTTGCTTAAGAACGCTATCCTTTTCCCCCAGAAGAATTTTTCCCTGGAAATCGAAACAAGGCATCAATTCCAATTCGACGAATCGGACGTCGTTTTTCTTAAGCCCGAAGTAGCGATGCGTTTCAAAGAACTGGAGGAACTCTTCGATGGCACTCCCATCTGCCAAAATGTACCAAGTGATGGTACACTCCTTATTGTACCGTTCCATAGTAATGCTCTGCAAGCGTTTGATTTTTTCTGCGTGTATTTGAAAAAGACACTTCCCAGAAGGAAGTCCTGGCTCGTACATCCCTGTTAACCCCGCGGGGGTATTTTCGTTGTCAATCAGCATCACGCAAACCTCCCCCCTGCTAATCTTATCCAATCCGACATCCCAATACTTCTGCAAAGTCTCCACGTCTATTTCCCGCAAATGACTGTAATCCCTCCACTCCAGAGGCTTCACATTGTGATTCTTCTTCTCCCGCAACTCTTGATGAGCGATGGCCTTCCGGTGGATATCGCATGCTTCCACAATATCCACGTTGTTCAGATACGCGATGAATTCTTCCTTCTCACTCTCGGAGAGCTCCTTGAAGAATTTGAGGATGTGGTCCTGGTGCAAGCGGACCAGGTCTTCTTCTAACTCTTCCAGACATTTCACTGACATGCCGACAAGTTTTTCTTCAATTTTTTTAACTAGGTTTATTTTACAAATGCTATTTTATTATAGTTTAGGTACGTAATTTAAGCATTAGGCATCTAATTGTTACAGTTACCATTAGAATTTTGTATTTTTTTTATTTAATTGAAAAAATGTGGCGTTTGCTTATTTTGTTATTTTTTTAATTTTCTATTTGGAGGGCGGGCAGGGAGTTGCTATAGATTTTGCATTTGTGTACAGGGTGAGTTTTTTAAGCGTTTCGATACCATATTATTAGTATTATTATTATTATTATCATTAAGTTGGTGTGTATATCTATAAAAGTTTGAGTGTGTACTTTCGGGTAACTGTTATAAGGGCGATTCTAAAATCAAATACAGAAAAAATTCAGATGTTCATGTTTTAGATCATTTATGTTAGGTATGTATAAATTTTATGTTAAACTTTTTCTTTGCGAAGCTTACTTCTTTAGATCTCTGCAAGAGATAGTTATAAAGTTACACTGAGGGAACACTAATCTTGGCCCAAGAATAAACGCATTGGTTAAGAGTATCACTGTTTCATATATGTGCAAGAATAAATTTATTCAATATCAATATATTCTTGGCAATATTTTTAAAAGAAGATTCAATTGATTTTATTCCAGAATAAAAATTATTTAATTGAGGCAAACGTTTCAAACTAATCTATCTTAATTCCGAGATGAAAACTCAGCTAGGTGGTAATGAATTAAAGGAAATAAAATTATTACTTAATTAACATTTTATTGCACTACTAGTTTCGACTGAATCCTTCAGTCATCATCAGGTGGTGGAACGAAGAAACGCACTTGTAAAGAGAATAATTAACAGCTTAAAATTTCGTACACCACACACACACATACGTTCGCCATCTTAAAAGTTTCTTGTTTTATTTTAAATTACCTTTGTCAATTGTTTGAAATTAAAATGAGGACCTGAGGACACAGTTCTAACTGGAGACATCATGTAGCAATACAGAGCAAGCAATCTTAGGTGTTTATCAATTAAATACATTGTTATAAGACTAAAATTTTTACAAATATGGTAATATGTTGCGTTTGCTTTAGGCATGGACAACACTGACCACGAAACGATTCTAAAATTATTGAAACGTTAAATGACGTAATGGTGTGCATGAGGCGACGGATAATAACAATTTATATGTAACTAAACTTAAACAATGAACCAAATCAAACTGACTACAAAAACAATGATACACAAACAATGACAAAAGTTCTACACTACTGAATTTTAATTTTTCTTTTGTCCATGGTTATAGTGTCTATTTCTTACACACATGTCAATCATTTATAACGTGTAAAGTTAAGTGATAATGTGATATTTACATGTGTATTTGCCAATTATCACGTTTTATCACTATACTTGATACATATTCTCGTAAGAATTACGTGCGCGGTAGCAAGTCTCGCAAAGATTATCATCGTGTAACTCAGTCTTTACTTTTAGTAACTAGTTAGGAAAAAATTTTTCACTAGTGAGGAAAAGTGCAACTATTTTGGAAAAGTAAGCTAATCGGTAATCGATTGAGAAAAATGTCACTTTTTATGCCTGAATTAGAAAAATGTTAGTTTCATAGTGTCATTTTTGTTCGTCGTGTACTATACAAAAGCTATTGGAATATCAATCAGGCAAAATTTTTTTATTTTATTTGAAATAGTATTTATCAATTATTGTCAATACGCATTAAAGAAACACCTCACCTACAAAACCCCGATATTGCTGAATTAAAATTTAATTTTGCCATTCTCAAAAGTAACTATTAATTGAAAAAATATTTTTCCAAATAAAATAAAATGTTACCTAGATCTTTATGTGATTGATGTTCAAATGAATTTTGTATTGTAAAGCACGAAGAGAAGGGACACTATGAAAGCAACTACATAGATTCGAATTATAGGTGCCCTCGTGGGAGTGGAATAAACAAAATTTATATTTTTAATAAATATTTAGACGTTTACGAAATGATATGAAGATCTTTTGTTTCTGTAAAGTCTTATGTGACTATTTCCTATATAAAATAAATTTCCATAATCAATGTTTACTAGCCAAATATCTAAGAAACCATGCTCTAATTTGAAAAAACACATACAAAAGTTTTTTATTTTCTTGCCAATGATAAGAATAAACAACGGGCACGAGACATGAAACTAGAACGGAAACTAAAACTAAACCGGGGGCGAGAACGGGAAGGAAAATAAAACGAAATTAAATTATGAAATGTGTAATTAAATTAAATTAAATTAATTAAAACTAAATTAAAATAGAATGATTCGCAATGGGATGGAACGGGAATGACAAACGGGAAGGGACAATTGAATTGGAACGGAAAGGGAATAAAATAAATTGAAATTAAGTAAAATAAAATAAAATAAAATACAGGCATGGTACAAGGTGAAACGGGAAAGGGGTAAAGAAATACACTGGCCTGCAAAATTAAGGGAACACCTACGAGCGAGCAAAAATTTTGGTCATTTTCAAGACTGTAACTCAGAGCTTAATGACCATCCAAAAATGTTATATGTACATATCATTTTAAAGGAAAACTATCCACTTTTTGATGTCTTAAGCAAAAAGTTTCTATTTCTTAAGAAACCCCGATTTTCCACATGAGAAATGAAAGACCGAAATTTTTCCGTAAAATTTGCAAATTTTAAACACGCCCACAGGCCCCAATGATTTTTTCTGATTAGTTTCTCCAATTGCATCTTGTAGCATGAACTTTTTTCTATGTGTTCAACTTTAATTCATTTTCTTGTGACAATTTTAAACTAACCTATTGACAATTAAAGAAAAAATCGCACCTTTGTCTTTTGACAGTCGTAACTTCCGGTAGCAAATAACAATATGCAGTTAGTCTACGGCATAAGAAATCTTAGGACATTCTTTCCAATGATGTTGAGGGCAATTTCTCATAGCTTGACTTTTTATTAGGTTAATTTCGTTCAAAAATAACCTTGAAATTTACCAATTCGCCGGGCCGTATAAAAACTATGGTCAAATCGAGGACATGGGCCACAACATTGCGATGTTTACGTTTTTTATAAGTAAAACCTATCAGTAAAACATTTGCAGAATTTCAAGACGATCAAAAAATGTATTCTTCGTGTCCCTAGGTTTTAAAAGATGAACATCCTTCATAATCAGCCTGTGAAGATAAAAATCTTAAATGCAATGAGGAGCCGTGTGAGCGTTCATTTGAAAAGGGTTTTCAAGGGGAGGACAATGTGATATCGTCGAGGTATCTGCGCCTTTTTTGCACAGAGTTACGGCCATTTCAATATAGAGTAGCAGAGGACTTTGTTTACACGGTAGCGATGGGCAAACAAATGAATCTGTTCGATACAATGCCCGATGTTCTTCGGAGCTAATAATCTTTGAGGTACACTTTGAAATTTACATTTGATTGGCCATTCGTTGTTCAGATCTGTGCTGGACATTCTATCGAACAGGCCAAACGTCTGGTGTCATCAAGGCGAACGATATGACGAAAATCAAATTTTGGATTGGGAGTTTGCAGTCAAAATTTCAGTGAAATTTACGCACCGGGAAGTTGTCCTCGCTTTGAAAAACCCTTTAAAACGAACCCTCACACTGCCACTCATTGTCTGTAAGATTTTCACCTTCACAGGTCGATTATGAAGGATGAACATCCTTTTAAAACGCAGGGACTCAAGGAAAACATTTTTTGATCGTCTTTAAACTTTACCCATGTTTTACTTATAGGTTTTGCCTAAAAAAACGTTAACATTACAATGTTAACGTCCATGTCCTCAATGTGCCCACAATTTTTGTAGGGCTCTGCGTATTGGTGAATTACAAGGACATTTTTGAACGACATTAACACAATAAAAAAGTCAAGCGATTAAAAATTGTAAAGAACTAAATTGTAAAGCATGTCCTAAGATTTCTTATGCCTTAGACTAAATGCATATTGCTATTTGCTACCGAAAGTTACGACTGTCAAAAGACAAAGGTGCGATTTTTTCTTTGATTGTCAATAGGTTAGTTTAAAATTGTCACAAAAAAATGAATTAAAGTGGAACATATAGAGAAAAGATGCAATTGGAGAAACTAATCAGAAAAAATCATTGGGGCCCGTGGATGTGTTTACAACTTGAAAATTGAATACACTCTATTGCAGCTTTCTTATCGTAGTGGGGAATCAATCTAGCTATAGGCCTAATTGTTGCGGCCTATCAGGTTAACAATGCTAAAGAGTAGTTGCAATTAGCACTAAAGTCTTATTGTTAAACGGTACGGTAACGATCGGTTTAATTGTTGCACCTATCGAGGTAACAATACTAAGAGCTAGCCGCTGCTAACTCTTAAAACTGCTCCCAGTCAGTCTTTTCGTGAGCCTACCATTCGCTCGACTCCGGCGAATGCAGACGTGTAAACGCCTTATATAGGCGGCGAAACAGGTGGGGAGCTGCGCGCGACTATTGGAGGGGTACCGGCGCGTCGATGAAGCGCAAGCGACACTAACATTCTACGCCAGCGCCTTCTCTATTACGGGCCTAGCAAAAGGAGAGGGGCAGCACTCTCAGTCGCGAAGGTCGAGGTGCGCGCGCTTTGCCACCGTGAATTTTCAACTCGCACTAAAGATGTATAGGTATATTGTTTGAATTACGTCTTCAGCTGTGCAATATGTAATTGGAGTTGTTGGGATATGCACTACAAAATTAAACAAAATACCTTTAAAATAAAATAATTTTAATGCTTCATACGTTAAAAGTGTTATAAAAATAAAACATAAAATTATTGCAACAAATTCGAAACTATTTTCTAAATAAATAAATATGGGTGTTAAAATGGAAAATAATCATTCTGAATGAAATTAAAAATAATAACACTGTTCGTAATAAAATAACAAATAATTTCATAGAATTACTCTTGCAATTCAGCACTCTTGCTCCCTACTCCTTCTGCTAAGCCTGAAATAGAGAAGACGCTTTCTACGCACATTTGGAATGTTTTCGAACATTCCAGAATATTCTGAAACACTACATTACAATTGATTGTCAATTTTGTTTTCAAATTGTGGAGTCGTTGCGCTCGCTCACTTCGGTCGCTCGCCGCCTCGCGCCTTCGGCGGTCCTTTTTAATATACTAAACATTCAACTACACAATATCCAAGAAGTAAGATCACAGATAGCATTTATTAAATATAGGTTAATTTTTTTTTAATTTCTCTATAACACTCAGTTTTAAAGTTTAGATTCTAAACCATCCGCTTTAATGTCATCATCACTTTCATCGTAATAATGTTGTAATCAATAGAACGTATAATAAAAACAATTTTCCAATGATTAGGACGTCTAATAATTTTGTTTTCAAATTATTGGGGTTTCGAGCTTGCTCGCGTCGAGAACTCGCCGCCTCGTGCCTTCAGCGCTCGTTTTTTAATACACTCAACAGAGTGTTTAACATTCAATTGTATGTTACCCAAAATGTAAGATTATAATTAACAATTATTAAATACAGGTTTTATTAAAAGTTGTCGATTTTTCTGAAGCATACTGTTTTAAAGTTAAAATTCTAAATCATTCAGTTTTAACATTCAACTGTATGTTACCCAAAATGTTAGATCATAGTTTGTAATCATAAAATTTTAATTTAAATAATTTTTTATAATAATACCTTTTCTTAAACAAAAAATACTAAAATCTTCTTAATGAATAATATAATGGGAGCTATTCTGTGTCACATTATTAATTAAGAATACTGCTAGTAAAAGAGAATGATGTTTGAAGTAGTGAAGTACCAACCTCAAAACAACAAACTCTGGAATTTGTTATGAACGTTCGTATAGAACAACAACTGTTTTGAGGTTGGTACTGCACTACTTAACTAACATTACGATCATATTGACTAAACTTATTTCATTACAAGAATATATACCTAGTCTTAATTTAAAAATTCTACGTCGTTGCTTCAACATTTTATTTTCCTTGATTCAATACAGAAATTATTTTTATCTCAAATATATTTATTAAGTTAAAAGTTACAAATTCTTGATTTGAGACTAAAAATTTAAGAACTTGCGTTTTCTTACGTCGAGATTAGCATTCCCAAAGTCTATTTGAGGAAAAATAAGAGATTCGTTAAAAGTTAATTAACATGACAGTATACTAACTATTTCAATTTTTGCAATATAGATTCAAAAAATATATGATAGTGAGGAAAACTGTATAAATTACATTATATGTAAAAATCTTGAAAATATACCAACATCATTAAGAGACAATGTCGGGATATCATGTTCACCACAAGTAACTTATTGTTATGTAATAATAACAATAATAATAATAATAAACTTTATTATTACATCTACATATTTAAACAAAGAAAATATTAATCACCTTCTCTAATCTGGGAACCGCCAATTACTTAACACTTCTTCACATTCTTTACACATCTGTTACAAATATATTATTTTAAATGAACTGCAGATTTTATCAATACAATACCAATTAAATAGAAGTGAGGCAGACTGATTAATAAGAGCGAAATAAATTTAATCTTGCCTTCGATATTGAAAGCAAAAAGCACTCATCGCATTGATATAAAGACACGTCGTTCATATTATTAAGTATTATACATTATTAAATATTATATATTGAAAATTAATCTAAATTTGATTTAAGTGTTTGTATGTATTCAATTGGCAATAATATGGATAGCTACATTAATTATCTAATTTCAACTGAAACAAATATTTTTTAAATCATTCCCAAAAAAGTGCTCAGATTTGATTTCTGATTTTTCACTTATTAAAGACCCAACTGCATGTCAAAAAGAATTAATATTACCAGTTATCAATAAGAAGATACATGAATGAGGCATTGCATCAATTGCGAAATGGTGAAATTGGATTTGGTGAAGCACATAGGATCTAGAAAACATCGAAACCAATTTTTCTTCAAGAACTGAATACACATAAGAATTTAAATACATCGAAAGATTCGATTAAGCAATGAACTAGTTAATCATACTCCTACTCAGAAATTGTTTTTTGAGCTAACTAAAACCAATTTAAAAAAAACTGGCGTTTGAGTTGGCAGAAATATACAAATTAAAGTATCGCTTCAACTCAGGTTAAGAAATAGCGAGGAAGAATAATAATATATGTTGTTGGTGATTGTAGGGAAAGATTATTTATTTGCTTGCTAAAAATACAAATCTTCAATATATGGGCGTAATTACTATTCAATTTCAGCTTAAGGTACTTTACATTTCACTTAAGGTACGATTTAAAGGACAACCGATACGATTTAGAAAACTAATTTCCTTAATCGTCCAAATGTAATTTTTTTAAATATTGTCAATTTAAAGAAAATGCAAGCAGATACTTCAATTTTTTTTGTAAAGAATAAGGGTTGCATTCGTTAGAGTTTGCAAAACACCAATACATATATATTTTGTAACAAATTCTCGGTGTTATGAGGATTTTTTTGTTAGGGGGTAAAATTTAAACAATCTTACCCTACTAAATAGTATAATAACTAGGTCGAATTAAAGTATAGAGATTTACATATTGATTCTTCCGAAAATTAATAAACAATTTCACTATTATTTTTCTCCCTGTACCTACATAGAAACGAACTAAATGGTGGAAAAGCGAGCTCGAGGGTGGAGAAGAGGAATAATAAGAGACCGCTCGGAAACGATTCGGGGGAGTTTAACAGTGTAGCGAACGTAAGGCAGTCGGGAGCTTTATCTACAGTTATATTATTACATTATAACAAGTGGCTCGAAAGCGGAAATTACACAAACTATTTTCGAATAGAGTCTCAGTCAGTGTTTTAGTACAGCGTGTTACAGATAACAGCGCCATTTCCGTTCGTTTTACACGACGTTCGAGGTACTAACGATACTCCATAAAACAGGGTTATTCGAAATTAGACCCTAGCGTGTTTACGGCGCTGTTGCCATGCACGTTTCGGCCTTTTTAATTTGGCCACCATTGTGCGGATTGATTGTATATTATGAAAAAAATTGAAAGTTTAAAAAACAATCGATTAAAAATTGAGCCAACAATTTGTGATTGAGTATATCGCCAAATATTTTGGTTCATTTTTGCTTGAGTAAACTTTGGTTCATTATTAGTCGAGTATACTTTTTTTCATTATTGAAAGAGTTTATTATTTTGTGAATTTATTATTTCTTGAGTTTATTATTACACGAGTTTATTATTACATGAGTTTATTATTATATGAGTTTATTATTGCACAAGTTTATTATTACATGAGTTTATTATTACATGAGTTTATTATTCCACGAGTTTATTATTACATGAGTTTATTATTATATGAGTTTATTATTACATGAGTTTATTATTACATGAGTTTATTATTACATGAGTTTATTATTACATGAGTTTATTATTACATGAGTTTATTATTGCACGAGTTTATTATTACATGAGTTTATTATTGCACGAGTTTATTATTACATGAGTTTATTATTATATGAGTTTATTATTACATGAGTTTATTATTACATGAGTTTATTATTACTTGAGTTTATTATTGCATAAGTTTATTATGAATTAAAGAAACAACAAAAAGAGCAACGAAAAAGCAATTCAAACATCACTTAAACACAAGTTAGGGGATAATTCCGTCTTCCGGACGCATTTACCATCATATATCAAACCGAAACTCCTCCGGTTCAAATGATCTCCTCTCATTAATGGACAAAAAATTCCCGACGCTGCAGTTATGTGAACGTAGCGCAATGTGTAATGGTAAAGAAAGTGAGTGGTTTGTAGTTCGGTATGTCTGACGAAAATAGCTTCCCAGCACATGTGGCTTGAGGCCCTAATATGCCATCGTGGCAGAGTCATTAACAGATTTTAGCTAATAGACTTTACACAGGCTCACGTCAGGCCAACGAATTAATCTCTCATAAAACGTTGTCGCTTTTTTCTTGCTCCTTTTGCTACTTATTTCGGGTAGAGTTGAAACCCTAGCGTATAGAGTTGGAAATGTTTTGTATAGATATTTATGTATATCTGTATGTAAGAGATACACATACATATATAAATTTCATACCTAATGTAAGAGATATATTCTGTACTTGTACCTATATGTAAAGGTGTAATATATGTATATTTATATATATAGATATGTATCTATTTTATGTAGGTAGGCAATATACATGTATATATAATAAACTTATATATAAATAAACTTGAAATATAACCCGAAATAAAAACCCCGCAATAATAAACTAATCGAAAATTTTTCATAATTGTTTTTTTTATATTGTTTTTTATTATATTAGCATGCTACGCAATCATTATACTAGAGAGTATTTATATTGATTGCAACACAACGATACATATAAGTTACCCGTAAACAAACGTCGTAAAACTGTGTGCTATTCTGCCATAAAATAGCCAATAAAATAAAGAAAATAATTCCAAGAGTTCACGATTATGCTTATTCGGTTCCTTAAAGCTCGACCGGAAGTCCGCCAAGGATTATTTCAGCATAAAATCGTTCTAGCCCTCCAACCCCCTAGCAATAAAATGACTCCTGCTTGCCCAAGATTAAATAAGGAAAACTCCTATTTAACTTAATGTCTACTTAACATATCCCTGCACTGTTTGTCTATGCATAAAATATACATACGTATAGTAAATAAAAGGGCGATTGGTATCAAGGGACGGGTGTAAAAAAATGTCAAAATCAATTTTATTATTTTATTTTATTTATATATATATTCTTGTTTAACTTTTTTATTTACAACAGTTATGTACAGGTCAATCGTTCAGGCGATTATTTTAATTACATGGATGTCTTTTAGATAATTCCGAATGAAATTTCATAATTTTGCAGTTTATATGAACGAAATGTATTGTACATGCATATGTTTAAAGTGATCAATAATAATTAATATACAGCGGAAGAGAATAAAATCAGTCTTTAAAAACACAGGTGTGGGACAGTCAACATCCTATTTTTATTTTCTTCCATTCGTTCCGTTTGGCCGCGGCCGAACGAGCTTCCGATCGCGCGAGGCGGCACAATGGCGAAATTTCGCCCCCAATCGGACAAAAAATGATGGGAGATAAAAATTCAATCAATTAAAAAAAGTTTAGGGAAAACGGCAGAGTTGAAAATAATTGATTGGAAAAAGAAGTGGTTGGAAAAATTGATTGGAAAAAGAACTGTTTAGGAAAATAATTGATTGGAAAAATGATTATTTGGATAAATCATTGTTTGGAAAAATAATTGCTTGGAAAAATCATTATTTGAAAAATGCGTTTGAAAAATAATTGCTTGTAAAAATCAGTATTTGAAAAATGCGTTTGAAAAATAATTGCTTGGAAAAATCATGATTTGAAAAATGCGTTTGAAAAATAATTGTTTGCAAAAATTTGTGTTTGAAAACGGTTGTTTAAAAGTATCTGTTTAACGTGATAAATAATTTAAAACTCTTTGGGAAAATAAATCACAGAAATAAGTGAACACGACTACAAAACCAAGAGAAACCGTTCGCACAAAACCTTTGAAACATAATTATTTTCGCAAAAACATCAAGACAAGAACAAGTGCACTATAAAAAGTGAAAATAATCCTCGCGCACATACGACTGCGATACATGGATCTATGGAAAATAATATTAGAAAAATAATATTACATATCACATTGGTTGATATTATTTATATACAATCTATGCATTTTATGATTTTCTTAAATTTTGGGCTGAGGGTTTTTTTGTACTTATCACTGAGGGATGTTCAGGAGGGGCGCGGGGGCACCGATGAAGCCGTTGAATTGGGCGGGCCTGTGGGCCATGGCCGCCGCCAAAAAGGGCGAGATGACGTGATTGGGGGCGCCGGGGAAGAGGGTGAAAGTTGGGGGTAGGAGGGGTCTCGTGGAAAGTCTCAACTTTTCGAGTTCCGCTTCTTGCAGCCTTTTTGCTTTCGCCCTTCGGTTTTGGAACCAGATTTTCACCTGAGTTTCCGTCAATCTGAGCGAACTGGAGAACTCGGCTCTTTCGGCGATGCTGAGGTACTGCTTATCCCGGAATTTCTTCTCTAAGGCTAAGAGCTGTTGGGTTGTGAAGGGTGTTCTGGGCTTCCTGTTTGGTTTGTGTTTTCTGAGGGCACAGCGCACTATCGGGGGGACTGGTTGTTGGGACATATTTGGCAAACCTGCTGGAGGAAGAATAGTTTTGTTATTAACATTTATTTTGTTATATATTTACTATTTTATTATACACTAGGTTCCCTAATTGTTAGATTAAACTCATTCGGTTTAGCCGATTCTGAGAAATCGCGTTTACGCAGCTTTTGTTAACTAACGATTTTATTATTATAATATACGAGTGGATTTCCATTTATATGCAGATACTATTTTATTAAATATTTATGTATTGTTGAATTATATATTATACGTACATAATTTATATTTATTATAATTGTTTATTTATTATTGTTCTGTTCTGTTTCCTATTGTTTTGCTTTTCTCATATTTTGTCGCAAGTACGCACATCATTATACCGCAAGAGTCAGCTCATCATAAGCGAATAATTAGGAAAGATAAAGTTAGAAACTGGTTGAAGTTGAGTAAAGTAATAAGTTGCTGCCTGACAAAAAACTGACGTTAAGAGTTGACAGCAAGACTACTGCATAACTGGTACATATGAACTTGATGACATGACTGATGTTTGTAGCCGACGACGTACTTCCACGTTTACATGCTACTAATATGGTTATTATTTTATCTTTATTCTTAGTGATTATATATAGGTACTTGTTGGTGATTGTTTTATTCTTATTTGTAATTCCTTCATATAGTTATTAGTGATTGTTTTATTTTTGATTGTTTTATTTTTGATTGTATTATTTTTGATTGATTTATATTCATAAGCAATTGTTTCCTACTCATTGTGCAATTGTTTTAGAGGTACTTAATAGGGGTTGAATAAGTATCGGTACTTACTTGACGGGCTTGTCGATCGCAGCAAACCGGGGCCGGGACCCCAGGGGAATGCCCACTGGGGATGAGCTCCTTGGGGCATCATCCTCAACGAGGGGTGAACTGGTTGGGGCACCACGACGGTGTGCGCGGAGTTAGGACTCAAACTACCCCTGCTTTCCAAATCGTCATCGTCGTCATCCACGGTGATGTTCTCGTCGTCGTCATCGTCGACCTCATCATCGATGGAATTGGGGGAAATGAGGGGGCTCCTCAGGGGCGAAGTCCCAGAAGTGAGTACATCGGAAGAAAGGGGCAACGGACTTCCAGGGTTAATCGGACTTATCGATAACCTATCCGCCGCGCTGAATTTGTTTTGGACTCCCACTTCCTCTTCATCACTACTCCTTATGCTGCCAGAGTCTTTTTTGTTGGGATGAGCCAGCAAGGCTTCGACGCTGAAGGAAATTTTTGTCTTCATCAGAGAGGTTTCCGCGGCCTTCGCAGCCTCTTCCATCCTCTCCTTGTGTGGGTATATCATTTAATTGCCTGGGATGCTTCCAGAAGGGGCACAAAAAAACTTGCTGCGAGTACAAACACCTTATTGTCTTGTATTACAGTATTAACCGTTTATCTCGGAAATGTACATCATTAGAGTCGCACTATTCAGATCTGTATTATATGGATTCGGACCATATGGCTTCTTAGGGGGTGAAAGTGTCCGATTGGAAACAGCACTAGACACAATCTTCACAACACAAGACCACTTTTTTCTGAATGATCCTTCTGCCCGCACGTCTAGAGCCAGACTGAAGTTGATGCCCTACTCGACTTTACTCCACAGCGAGGTGGGCGGGGAGATCCCAATCTAAGCTCCGCCCCCCCTTTTATTACCATAATACGATTACACCACGGTGGTGATACATTGGTAATATACGATTTCAAAGCATTTTGCATATTATCAAACCGAGCAGCAGCACCACCAGCAAACAATTACCCCCCGGCTGCCCCCGACCACCCCCGGACCACCCCGAACCCCCTCGACCGCCCCCAGCCGCCACCGATCCGTGTCCAAACGAATTTTTTTCACAGTAGCTTTAATAAGCAGACACACGGGACTGCAAGAACTCGTTCACATTTTCTCGAGTCCTGCAAGGGGACGTTTCGTGAGCCAACCCTCTAGCAATTAATCCAACATTTTATTTAACATAACTCCAGATAATTAAAAATGGACGGTTGTAAAAAGTGTAGATCACGTAAGGCAACATATAGGCAAGGGTCACGCGATCCCGCGCCAGATGCCGCCGCAGCGAGGGGGTTAAAGCATGCCATGGTTAAAGCGTTCCTTCTCTAATGTGTCAATCAATGTTTGCTCTATTTCATGTCTCACTTATCAAATGGGAATAGTATAAAATTGATTTTATTATCCCTTCCCCTCCGGCCGGCCAATCGCGCGCGAGCGCCGGGTCGCTGCCGAGGCGGCGATTTCCCTGCATGCTGCCAATCACAAAAGATGTTTATTCAGAACGCTCGCCCGATAGAATGTGAATGAACGCGAGCCCCGTTTATGTGCTAATTTCAAACGCTAAATTGCCCTGCGTGTACGTCTGTGCTCTCCCCATCGCGCGCACGTACACCCTGCTTCGAACCGAATGTGCCAATAATCAGTTTCGATTCGAAAAGATTACATAACACGATTTACAACACAAGATACCTATAGAGAAAAACTCTTAAATATTTTTTAAAGCTTCTTTCAAGAATTACATTAAGTTAGATTTAATATTCCGTAATACACTCTAAAAATGGCATTGCAATTTTACATTATAGGACATGTACAATTACTTATCCACACGAGTAATTTTTAAATTACAGTTGCATATATGCAAATTTACATGAAAAATGTAATTTTACGCAAATCTGCTTAAAAGAATGTAAAATTAAGAAATATTCCCAGGAATTCCCATCGTGATCATGTGTTCTACTCCCCACTATGCGCGGCTCTGGATGTGCAGGAATTATAGCACTCTTTTATTATTAGTGCATAATTCAACATCCTTATTAGGTTGTGTACTGTGACAGTATGAAGATAGGCTATGCCATCCCTGCAAATTGGGCCCTTATCAAAATATGGAGATGTTGCCCGCGCACATATGGCATCGAAATCTGGAAAATATTTCCAGTGTCAAGAGCGCCCGAAGAACAGCTGTTCAAAATACAAAGCATGGTCCCAACGATGTCCCTATTCAAAGAACGTCTAGAGGAAACGGAAACTGCCAAGGTCGCCCTCATGGGAAACAGGTTCGCCGGCTTTGGGCCAAATCTCACTAAGGTCGCTTGATCGGTACCAACGCTGCCATTGGTCGCCCGGTGATTAAGGTTGGCGCGGTGATTGGTTGTTCTTTATACGAAGAGCGGGAACAGTTCTCATTGGCCGAGAGACAGCCAGTCAGACGGTCAGAAAAAGAAAGGTTCCAAAAACGTCAGCGGTGAGCGTCTCGCAGGGAGTGAGCCGGGGAGTCAGGTAGAAAACGGTCGATCGAAGCGGTCTTCGGGAGAGTAGTCTTGAGAAGGTCGTTTACGAGAGAGCCGGGAGTCAGGTAGAAAAACGGTCGACCGAAGCGGTCTTCGGGGGAGAGTAGTCTTGAGTGTCGGGGGTTGAGCGTCTCGCAAGGAGTAAGCGAGAGGCAGGTAGAAAAACGGTCGATCGAAGCGGTCTTCGGGGGAGAGTAGTCTTGAGTGTCGGGGGTTGAAGATCTCGCGAGCAGTCTTGGGGGAGTCAGGTAGAAAAGGTCTCGCAAGAGAGGGTCTTCGGGAGCAAAGGTGCAAGTCAAGTCGGGTGGGCGTCTCGGAAGTCAGGTAGTGACGGTCGGTCGTTCACAAGAGTCCCCACAGAGAGAGTCAGAGAGTTACCACAGAGAGAGTCTTCGGTAGTCACCAGGGGTAGCCTAGATGACAGGATCCGAGTGTTGGGGGCAAATTCCGAGTGAAAGGTTTTGTGAGTTCATTGCGATCAATTGTTCAGTGCCTTTGGGAATATCTTCAACACCATTCTTCAGGAGCTTTTGGATTTGTTGGCTGCCGTCGCCAGGCGTGGGACACAATACAGGCTAAGAATATTTGTTTTCTTCTT
>JAWQRP010000936.1:0-22344 GCA_033557875.1 Quadriops clusia
GAAAGGATATTGGGTTGCATAAGCATCATTCTAGATTTCCTTGCTTGTAACCACTTCGTCAATATTACACTAGATGGCGTAATTTTTAAGGATAGTATGTGTACACTACATCAAAGAAGCGGTATGACATTTGAATTTTTTATAAACATGTTTTATTTAAACACCCTGTATTTTTACGCTCGACCTTTTAAAATAAAGTAAACCAAAAGAAAACGCGATTCGGTTTCGAAAACGGAAATTGTACAATAACAATCAGAATATTTACGCATGTAGTAATTTACATGCGAAATTACGAAAGGCATAAGGTCGGATTTGATAGGGTGATAGCGATAATATATTGCAAATAATATGCATATTCATATGAACAAAGTTATTGCACCTGCATGACGAAATAATTAATAATATTTGCTAAACATAAAAGGAAGGAATGCCATGTGGGAGTATGTAATAGCATTCCAGCTCACAAATCATATATAAACATTAAAAACGGCACTAATTGTTACAAATTAAGTTTGAATGATAATTGTAAGAATTATCTAACTTTAGATGCACGTGTCTTTAAAACGGTGTAATTAACAATGTGTGTATATCTATCTAATTGAAAATTGAATGATAAATTTGTATTGAAGCCTTAACTGCATACTCTATTGTTAGTATCTAGAATATACTATCTATATAAAGTATGTTCATACAAATTGGCATATTATTATTTAATTGCTTTCATTAATGTACAATTTCTGCAATCAATCCGCTTACAAATAAATGAAACAATTGTTCCAACTTCAAAACGATTTCCTCAAAGTTCAATGTATAATTAAAATACGTTTTCCATAATCCATCGAACGTCACAAACTAATAACCAGTTTTTTGGCATGTTGTAACCAACCTCATTTACATCACTATTATTCATGTATTTTCGTTATCACATGCTCTAATGCCTTTCAATCCATTGCCAGAGGTTAAAAAAAGTTTACGTTGGAACGAAAACAAATCAATTCTTCTTCCAAGTTCATTGACCTTTGCATTTTATTTTAATCCAAAAAAGCTACAATTATTTTTTGCCCCTAGGTGCCCAAGGCTTCCAAAGGCCGGTCCTCAAGCAATTTGCCCCCCTTTTGGTGGTTATGGTGGGTCTGCCCGGAAGGGGCAAAACCCTCCTGGCAAAGCGCTTGAGCAGGTACCTAAACTACACAGGTGACACGTCCAAAGTCTTCGACATCAGCGAATACCGCAGGAAGCACTTGAAAACATATGAATCACATGAAATGTTCCGTGCTGACAACCTCCCTGCTTGGAGGATCCGCCAGCAAAGCTTCCACGAGGCTCTCGAAGATGCTGCCACTTGGATGCGAGAACCTGGGAATAACGTAGCTGTCCTGGATGGCCCCAACGTGTCCCGGTCTCAACGCCAAGAGATCTACGATCTCATTGATTCAAGACTTGGCTTTAGAGTTATGTTCATCGAATGCGTTTGTGAAGATCCCGTGCTTTTGGAGCAGAATTTTAAGGTAGCGTGTTCAATACACCCGAGTCTCGATTCTGGTCATGCCATTAAAAAAATTAAACATCTGACCATCGCACACTAGTTTGATAATAATAATTTTTGGACTGTCGCCTATTTTTATAATGTTATCAAAATTGATTTTATTAATACACACATATTTGTCTAATTGATACATCTTGAAATTACGCTTCAAATAAGCTTAATTTTTTAATGATTTAATACAATGTCCAAAATTTCGTATACTCGAACCAGTGTACACCGCTGTCAGAATTGTAAGCCATTTCTGTTATTATTTTTCCAGAAACCTTGCATTTCTAGACAAGATCATGAGCAGATGGACAAATTAGAATATAGAAAGGTTAGAGCCTCTTTCAATCAAAAGCAATGAACAATCTAGTCACTGTATACACTCACGTCACATTATGTGCAAATGGGAGTATGACGCCTTATGTTGTAGCTACCATTGCTTGCAGTTAATGTTCTTTTCTTGCAGTTCGTTGTTAATTTTATTCTTTTTGGACCGATTAGGGAGCCTTTAGGTGCACTTGACTTGTTTATTAAAAGCGCCACAGATATTCGCAGAAGCCTCCAACCACTCATCAAAAGTTATACAATAAGTTTGTTTGCCATCATATTCATTCAGAATTTACGTAACATTAATTTTATAATTTATTGACATGTTCGTTATGCACCCCCGAAAGTGCTTATTTATTTGTTTGTTTACAGGAAATTCTGAAGTACAGTGCGGATTACAACAACATGGCCACAGAAGAAGCTTTGAGAGATTTAACCCTGAAGATGGCCCATTATAAAGCACAATACGAGTCTCCTTCTCTGGGAAGTGATTGGGAATTGCCTTGTCCGATGGTAAAGCTTTTGGATGGGGGCCATGGAGGGGTGGTAGCCCATGGTATAAATGGTATTAAGGAAACGAAAATTTTGGCCTACATTTCAACACCAAGGCCGTCTCAGCAAGTTCTGTACTTCAGTCGAGTAAGTTTATTTAAAAATTAAATTTTTACCATAAAAATTTTTGTAGTAATAATAATAGTATTTTTGATTGTCTATTCTTATAAATGTAAAAGTTATAATTTGTTACTTTTCAGCATGGAGAAAGTGAATTCAACGTAATCGGAAAGATCGGTGGGGACGCCCCCTTATCCCCGAGGGGTCGGCAATATGCCCAAAAATTAACTAAACACATTCAAGCTTTAAATCTGCCCTCTCTGCAAGTATGGACGTCCTCTCTTCAGCGAACCAAAGCCACTAGTGCAGGGATACAAGCACCTCAACAGCACCTGCATGCACTCGATGAGATTTATTCCGGAGAATGTGAAGGTTTGACCTATGAGGATCTTGCCGAGCACTTCCCTAAAGAACTAGCTTTACGAGACCACGAGAAACTCACTTATCGGTACCCTCAGGGCGAATCCTACATGGACGTTCTCAAGCGACTTCTCCCGGTGTTAGCGCAACTTGAATGTGAATCTAACGTTTTGGTTGTTTCTCACCAAGCTGTACTGAGATGCATGTTGGGCTACTTATTGGAAACGACTTTGGAAGAGATCCCTTACGTACATGTTCCGTTGCACACGATAATAAAACTTACTTTGCATGGGCATTCTTACACCATGGAAACGGTGAAAATGCCCATAGATTGCGTGGACACGAATAGACCGAAACCTGCCAATTGTTCCATTGGCAGAACGTCTGAGGATGCACTTTTAACAGTACCGGCACACTTTGATTCAGTTAGTGAGTTGACCTGCACTTAGAATCTCTTAGAGGCAGAAAGAAGAATAATCTCCGTAATTCAGTATGATTAGTAGATTACCTGGATATTTACAACATACAAGGACTAATTATTGTATTATATAAAAAAATAAAATGCTAGGCAATAATATTCAAAGAATAGCAAGTAAATTACTGGCTTGACTTACAATATTCATAAAGCTAGTAGTAAAGAATGAGTATGTATTTTAATTTTTAAGGTTTTCTTAATAATAATGTGTAATAAAATATCTTTACCTTAAAAGTAATAAAATCAGAATATTATATGCAATTAAGAAATATTTTTTTATAATAAGACAATAATATTAACAATGCATGTAAATCTAAAATATTTGTTTCATTGTGATACATAATTATTTTAATACTTTAAAGTTAGAAATAAGTACATATTTTTTTATTTACATTTCATTCTTCTTTTCCACTTAATTATACATATACATATAAATACATTTTAAGTATACTATTTCAGCTTAAAGTATACTCAAATAATAACTGGAAACCCTTCATGCCAATTCTTTTAACAAAAATGGAACACTCATAATATAATAATTAGGTTCTTCTTATTGTTACAAATTTGTAATAGAGTTGAGAATTGTTAATCTAGTAGATCAGTACAGCTAATGAAGTAGGTTTCGAAAGTAATTGCATGGTTAGTAATTTCTAGAAACTTAAGAGTTAGTGCTTCCAAATTTGCAGTCGTTCAACTGTTTTAGATGAGAGACACCTGTATTTGGGGAAACAAAAGAAATATAGATTTTTAAACATGTCAGTACAAAAGCATAGTTCCGTTTAATTTATTTAAGCAGTATTTTGTAATGCTTTTACGTTTTAAATTTAAAATAAGATGAATGTGTTCTGCCAAATCCACAAAAAGCCAAACGTTTGACCTACTCAATAATTGATATATCGGAAATTATGACTGTGCAGTATTCTTCAGTTGAAATATTTACACTGTGTTACTCGGTTGTAGTTTTAAGATAGTTTAATCTTTTATTATATGTACGTTGTTTTTTAAGTTACTTTTTGAGGCAACTGTTCAGTTACCGTTAGAGCAAGTATTTTTTACCGAATGATGTATTTCGTCTATGTTAAACTGTGTGTCCTCACCACATTACAATTATAACTAATAACTTGTGGTCAATTATCCTTCAGTTTTGTAAATCTGAAATGGAAAATGTAACAACGATTTATTGGTGTATTCATCGTAAAATGTGTAATCGTAGCCTTGTGGTAGAGCAATATACCTGCCCTCGATATACATATTTTGTTTATATTATAACGCATATTATTATAGAGTATTATAAATATTACCATACATTTCGAACATAATAAATATGTTACAAACATGTTCTTTTCATTTTAAGTCTTCCACTTTCACATTAATTTAATCTCAGTCCTTACTTTACTAATCTGATTGTACAAATTTAAGTAACGAATGGATATTAAAGTTGATTATCGGAATTAAAAAAATAGTAAGAATGTAAAATAATAATACAATAATTATAATTAAGTATTAGTTTTTTTGGACTTATCTTTGCTAAGTTGCAACACGCTCTGGGGCATGTTTGGCTTTAGGCATTTCTTCCAAATCTCTGCATCAGGGAAGCTTTTTTGAGTCCCTCGCCTTGTGCAGCAGTCTGCAGCCACGCAACAGGCTGACCTTAGAATTTGCTCCATGTTCATTTCTTCCCGTTTATAAGCCAAAAGATAGCCCAAAGCGGCGACGAACATATCCCCTGAACCTGTTGTATCTACAGCTTGTACCTTAGGCGATGGAATAGTGATGGGACTAGGCTCTTCTTTACTGGCATATACAGCCCCATTGGGGCCCAGCAAGACAATAACTGAGTTGCAACCTCGCTTTAACATCAGTTTTATAATTTGTTTCGCATCTGGTAAGTTTTGTGGACTAATGCCGGTGAAAATCGAGGCAGATATTTCATTTAAACACAAAATGGTAGGGACTGTAAATATTCTCGGGTCCGGCTTCTTGATGGCAGGAGCCCCATGTAAAATTTTTATCTAGAAGCGATTTTAATTAAAATTTCACCATACAATTGTTAGAATTTTACATATGTACCCCTTGACACATCTCCAAACCTCGAAGAGAAACCTCATAGTTAATTTCAAGTTGGCAAATGGTGACGATAGATGATTTAATCACATCACTTGCCTCGCCTACATCCTCAAAAGATATTTTGTCATTTGCTCCGCCCAAAATAACAATAGTATTATCTCCTTCATCATTAACCATAATCATGGCCGTCCCATTTGAAGCATCTTTTGTTTTCTTAACATATGTGGTATTCACATTTGCTAGTTTTAATACTTTTAGATAAGCATCTGCGAAGGAATCGTCACCTAACTGTAATTATGATTATAATTTAGTGTAATGACATAACTAAAAAGATGCCAGTTTAGAAAACCTTAAAACATTGGTTAACCACCTACTTTACTTATTAACGAAACGTTTCCACCCAATTTACCAATTGCCACAGCCTGATTCGCGCCTTTTCCCCCAAACGAGGTGGTAAAGTGATGTGCATTGACAAATTCATTTAACCCTGGAAAACGTTTCATATACCTAAAACAAGGTAATTATGGAGATATGTTTAATGTTTTTATGGCAAATCATTTAACATAAGAAATATATCCTTAAATAGAGAATTTAAACAAACAGAAAACTTGCCATGTTAAGTCGATATTAGAAGAACCCAAAACAACGATTTTTTCCATTTCTTTCTCGGGACTTGTCATTTTATTGTTTTAATATGTTATAGAACACAATTTTTCTATAAATACATGAAAAATATTTGATGTTTCCAATTGACGTAAGCAAATTGTCATATTAACATGTTTATTATGTAACTTTTCAAAAATAATAGTTTTTGTTAATAATTTGGAGAGTATAAGAATATTAGTTTTTCCTAAAAAAAGGACTTAGATTTTATATCCGAAGAACACTTTAAATGTAACGGTAATTATTCCATCAATAACTTTCACTGCATATATTGCACCTTTGGGGAAACAATGACGCAAGTGCAAATTTTTCTTAAAATGAGTTGTTATTACCACAACAATCCTCCTATAATATAGTATAATATTGACTTGAAGTATGACAGAAAATATTTTAATTCAGTATGCCTGTTATATCCAATACATTACCATGAATGTATTCTCAAAACTTTAAATTCGTTTTCTCAACAGGTGAGGGATTTGCACTTGCGTCATTGTTTCTCCAAAGGTGCAATATGTATATACAAATGTATGCATAAATATTAGGTAAATGTCTAATACCAAAATTCAATAAGATTATTAGACCATTTTATTACCATTTTTAATTAAATAATACTTATGTAATTAATTCTTAAGAAGAAATATTTGAATGTGTTTATAACAGGATTCAAATATCAAAGTCAGTCATGAACCAAGCTTAATGAAAGTGACAATAATTAACAATGGAAGCCATGTTTAATTTACTGTCACTTTAAAAAAGTAAGTTTTTTTATTGTGAGAAAATTAATGGAAAAAGGTCAGAAAGAATCACAAACGTTATCCTAAACTCCTGGTTTATTCCCTATGTCGACTTGGTAAGATAAATACTCAACGTTCTACTTAAAAATTTTCGTTATTTTCAATATTTGTGTGACAAATATATTATTTTCCGTTGTTTGCATTGCACGGAAAAGGATGTTGGTTGCCCTCTCTATCTGAAAATATGATATACATTTACGACTAACGGAGTGTTCATTGAGTAATTTAATTAAATTGAAATTAAGGAAAAAATGATTATATAGATATTTAAACACCAAGATGGATATGTATAATCTTTTATTAATCACATGTTTTCATCTTACATGACATGCCCTGTATTTAATCTTGTACCTTATTGCTAAATTAAACCGGGTCGGCTTACATTAGGCTCATTGCTTCCATCTCAGAAAAAAAGTGCGTTTACATCTCAGTTGGTCATTTTGTCTAAACATCAATTATCACTAAAGTTAATTAACAATAAGTGGGACTGTTATTACTCATTTTGAAACATATCCGCGGTGTAAGTCCAAGTTATTCAAAATAAATTTTATAGTGGCGCCCGCAAAAATTAGTAATAACAATCTCGTTTTTCATTTATCAATACTGGCTTAGGCCTACAATTAACAATTAATAATACTTGTTTACGCACATTAATAAAATAATATACAGAGTGGATAAAAATACATTTATCAATTCCTGGCTTGTTGAATTGGTTCAGATATATAATTATTTCGCAGCGATAAGATGACAGAAAAACAAAATATTTGTTTAGAAAAATAACAAATTGAAAATCATGATGTAAGAACTTACAAGTTTTACTTCATTTGCAAAGTTATGCCTAGTAAATACTTATATCCCATACGTACATATGTACGTACTTCCTTATAACTAATAATATTACTTCTGTTTAACAACTTACATAGCAAAGTGTACATATGGACAATATGAATAAAAATATGTTGGGGCTATTTATACATTTGGGACTTTGAGTAGTTAGGATTTTGAGCGGTAGTTTTTCATAATTTTTTTTTTAAATAGAAGACATTTATGTAATATAAACTATATCACATTTATAACCATTTAAAACAGTTTAATTACTTTATTCAGCTAATCATTTCCTTAAAACAGCACACACCCTCAACGTATTTTAAAAAGGCATAGACAAGTTTTTTGTTCCGTCTAAAAGAGAAAGTCATCACCCTGTATATTACAAAAGTTGCAATCTAACTGTAAGATCCATTGTACAGCACAATAATACTAGTTTTCTTTTGCTTTTGTATTGTTTTATAAGAATAATAATAATGATAATACTTTAATTTTATAACTCGAACTTGGTTTCTTATGGTCGCCAGCCCATGACTACTTTTTTAAATGGCACAAAGATTCCATGGTACGGTTCACTGAAATAAATAAAAAAATATATTTTAGTGCTTAAAATAATGTTTATTTTTAAAATATTTTGATTTGTTTGATACCATACGCATATGCAAAAATTGATAATTATTAGAGAGTAAAAAGGTAGAATAATATAAACAAATATTACCATTGAAAATATCTCCTATTATTGTAAGTTCCGTCCGAATGGCCATCTGGGGTACTTAACTGAACCCCAACAAACTGTTCGCTTTGAGAAAACAAGGGTCCAACATATCGAACCCTACCACCTCGTACTCGACCCTCTGGAGATATAACTTTCACCCAGTAATCTAATCGTAAATCTCGAGGAATTCGGGGTAAAAAGGGCTGCCAACCTTGTGGAGGAACATTGTCCCGTGAAGGTTCAGGGGCTGATGCTCTTCTTATGTTTCCTTTAGTAGATTCACTGCTAACAAATTTGCCAATGAGTAATATAAGCAATGCTTTAACCACTTAATAGTTTTGCCCAAATCACGTTCGGGCAACGTGTTCCGTTCTTTGTGACATGCCTGAACCAGGTTCGGGTTAAAGAATGATGCGCAGTACTTTTATGAAATTGCACGACTAATGGTCATGTAACGATTAGTAAATCAAAGGAACTTTTTTTACTAAGAATACAGTGTTTTATTGCACAACTGTAACATCTGTATATATGTTATTAGATGCACGTTGATTTAGGTACTCAGAAATGTACAGTTTATATTTGAATACAGTCGTGTTTAGAGCATAACATATATATACATTTTTCTTCCTTTGCATTTTATAAGCATTTTCATCTATAATCATTTACATTATCATATGTTTATTAATATTGAATAAAAAAAACTGAAATTTTTTAAAGGTTTTTTTGGAAAATAATATGACTATTAAGTGGTTAATGTTAATGCTTTACCTTTTGTACGTTATATCCCGTCCAGAAGCAATACAGTCTATAGACCGTCTCAAATAATGTTCAGCCTCTTCGACAAGGCTGTCGGTAGAATCACCGCTATCTATGGTAGAGGTCCAATCGCCCCTTAGCTCAGGCAAAGAACCGTTTGCAAAGCGCACCTTCGAAGGTGTTTGCCTAATAGCAGTTTTTCTACAAGGCGACACTGGAGCTGAACATCTACGAGTTGGCACAGGAGGGGAGGTTAGAGGATATAAACTGCTATATCTAGATTGTGAATGGCTTCCGTCACTAGATGTTGTTGTGGTGTTCCACATGAATCTTTGTGACTAAAAATTGTAAAATAATAGATAATATAATATAAGGCAATATACAGCGTGACAAAAAAGTTCCCGGAATTTTTTGAAATAGTTTAACAACAGAAAAACTGCACAAAAAACTAAATCCGCACTATTAAATAGTTAATAGCTTTCCTTCGTTTAATAATAATAAATTAAATCAAAAATATTTACAACAAATGCTCAAAATTGTCTCCTTGGACCTCAATTCCTTCAAGCAGTCGTTTTCTACGATTTCCGATAATGCTCGTGCAGTTTTCTACTATCATCAAGTCCCAGGCACGCATCAGATCCACTTTGAGTGGCCCCATGTTGACGTACTGTCTTCCCAAGATATTTTGCTCCAAGATGGACTACATCTCATAGTGCACCGGGACCAGATTGGGTGAGTTAGGCTGCCAGACATCTTGTCCCAAAACCTGGGAAATGACCCTTCGCAGACGACGACTCTTGAATTGCCCAAATCTGCCGGCGCCCAGTCTTGTTGAACCACAAATCTGTTGACGCTGACGTGCTGTAATGCCCAGCACTTCAGAACATCTCGAAGAATCCACTGTTAATACCTGTGGAAGCGTTGATTTTAAGATTCCGGTCAATGAAGACTAGCGACCTCTTCTCGCTGGCCCAGACCATCACCGATGCTGGAAAATGGTTTTAACAGGGCAGATTTTCTTGCTGGTTCTTCTAAGGAAGCTGATGTTGATTTTGGCAGCTGTGAGGCGGTTTAACGGTGAAGATCTTTTCATCTGTGAACAGGACTGTTAACAAGCGAGCACCAGCGATAAGGCAAATCATTCAACGAGCTTTCCCGAGCTTTTTCGTCTTCATCGTTTTCCTCAAGAACTGGACCTGGACGACCTTATAGCTTTGCAGTTTCACCTTCATGTTGATGATGTTTCAGGTGCTTTATCTCTTTGCCATTTTCCTAATCTGAATGTCCTCCAGAGTCGTAGCAATGGTCGGATGACCGCTACTAGGATGGTATTTAGTCTCTATAATCTCCTCATAGCGTTGTATGGCATTGTAAACAGTACTTTTCTTGGAACCAGTAGTATGAACAATGTCGCCCGCCTTCATTCCTGATTTGTGCATTTTGACACAGCAATACGTTCATTTTCATAAGCTATTATATCAGCATAATTTCATACAAAAGTAACATATGTTACATATTTTGAACCGAAATTTAATGAGGAATTCAATAAAAACGTCAGATTTAACAAACAATTACATTGACATTATTAAAATCAGGGGAAATAAAAATTCCAGGTACTTTTTTGTTACCCTGTATATGGAGTGATTTTAAATGATCAAATGAATTGAAGATTTAAATAATAGAATGCCGTCTTTTTTTAGTTAACTAAGTGGCAGTAAATTGATGATAAAGTAACGACATTTTTTATAATTCAATCGTTTAAAATCATCTGATATATATTTCTAATATTTCAGCGTTGTTGTTCGAAAAATACTTTATTAACAAGTTCATTACTTTGGTGGATATGTAAATATAAGTACACAAATAATTATTATCAAAGTAAATATATAATCTTTAAACAAAATGAGACAGAATAAATTATCTGTTTGTTTGTTTTACTCATTAACACACAACGCAGTATTGTCCAGATAATGAGAATGTTGTGTACATTGTTCACTTAATTCAAAGATATAACTCTGAAATTATGCAGAATATGTTGTTGATAAAAAATGAAAAATATTCTATGTATTGTAGTATAATAATACCAAGTTATATGTTAAAATTTCTGATTTTAATGACCGTTTATAAGCAAATATTTGGAGTTAAAAGTTATACACTAAAAAGATAAGATTTTTAAATGAATATTTGTTGAAGAATTGGTAAAAACATTAAAAATATGAGACAAGCTACTTACCTGAAAACCAGGTGAATACAAATCCGGAGTCCTTAAAAACTGTCCGAAATTCGAAGTATTCGTACCAGCAGGTGCCTTAAAATTTGGGGGGCACAAATGATCGGCAGATCTCGACAACTCCGGTACCATGCTGGTGAAACCAATATCCGACAAGAGCACTCGTCGAGCTTCCACAGTTTTTTCCGATAATTTTAACTTGTTTCCCGGCATAGGAAATTTCGAAGGCAAGGTTGTAAAATTATCGCCAACTTTCACTTTATTTACTAAATTGCTTTCTGATCTCCACGATGAGCCCGGCAAAGCTGAAATGTCCGTTTGAGCACCCGATTCCTTCTTAGCTGCGTTAGACACGGCTAAAATAGGCCGGGTTTTCCGGGACCCGTAACCAGTTTTTCCTAAAGCTTCCCTGTGGACAATAGGCCTGTATTGGAGGGGGTTTGGACAAGTATTACGTCTTCCCAACGAGTACTCTACATCATGTATTCCGACCTTCGAGATATCAGTCTCGATAATCCGCACACGCTCTTCAAACCTATCAAAACTCTCATCTTTTTCCAAACTCTTATTCTCAAAGCTTGAATCCTGATAGGAATAATAGCTCCGCAAGCTCTTTTCCTCATGGTTGATTGAATTATCCGACTTGGAATTATATAAATGCGAGTTTTCTCTCTGAAAGTCAAAAGTCTGGCTTTGAAAATTAGCATTCTCTTGGTTTTCATTTTCAAAATTATCATTGAAAACATCATCCTCTAGTTCTGCAGACAAATTAGATTCATGAGATAAATTTTGGTCAAAGTCTGAGTTGGGGCATTGGAGGAGCTGAGGTCCATCAGTATTCGTATCAATTGAAACCAACTGTTCCTTAAAATCTTCTTCCTTTGTCTCCTCAGTTGTAAAGATAAGCTCCACTTCATCGACTTCAGGTTCCGTTTCCAATTCCTGCGATTCTTGCATTGAGCCGATAACTCTTAAATTTTCTCTTATTTCATTCCCAGCATGACCTTCAAATTCATCATCTAAGTTACTACCAGAATGTTTAAAACTGTTTGTATTCTCTTCTGCCATGTTGCCCTTAAAGTCTTTAAAAATATTTGAATTATTAGATTCGCCTGATTTCAGATCAAGAATATTAGAGTAGCTTAACGTTTTTGAAAATCCCAATTGCTTTGGTTGCAACTGCACAAATTTCTTTGGCGACTTGGATATAATAAGACTCTCCAATGAACGACTTACTTTTCTTGGACTTAAAGTTTCTGTAGTTACTACAATTTTAGTTTCTTCACTTATTTCTGAGTTCGTGGATGGAGATTGGAGGTTTAACAATGGTACTATAGGTTTTGCTTTAGAATCGTTTGAAGTTTCTTTTATATATTCCGAATATATAGAGTCTTCATCTACATCTCCTTCAGTATCTTCGGCGTATTTGTTACTTTCTTCTTCACTTTCACTTAATTTCAATATTTCATCACGGAATTTAAATTTGTTTTCACTAACATCAGTGTTTTCTTCACTACCCTCACTTATTTCTGTTTTCTTACCTTTACTAATCACTTTTGCACTAGAATTACTAGTATCTTTCTCAGAAATTTCTTCAAATTCAAGTACGTCTTTTTTTTTAAAGAAAACTTCTGGTGGTATAGTGATTGACAATTTTTTATCCCTTGATGGTTTAAAGACTTTCACGTCAATTTTAACATCAACTACCCGTTTTGATGGTTCATTTGATTTTTTTAATTCATGTATTTGTAAAGTTTCCTGTTTGTAAGATATTTCCTTATTCTTATCGTCGGCACTAAGATATTTCTGATCAAATACGGACTCTTTGGTTTCTTTTTGTTTTAAAATATTCCTAGATACATTCACTTCCTTCTTGATAGTCTTTCTCTCTTCTTTATCAGTCTTTTTATTAAGTTTTGCGTTTGGGACAGCCTTTTTTTGAAGTGGCGTGGATGTAATCAACTTTGGAGTACGTTCATCAGCTTCTTTGTGCTTTTGTTCCTTTAATTTGGGTGAAGATGCCTTTTGTTGTGTCGAGTTCTTATAAGTTTGGCTTTTTGAAATATCCTCCTGTTGTCTTGTAGCTCTAGTTTGTGCAGCACGTTCCCTTACTGTTTGTTTTTTTGAGATTCTTTCTTTAGCAACTACTTCTTTGTTAGTTTCTTTTTTCCCAACTTCTTCTTGAATAATTTCTTTTTTGGCTCCTTTAATTTTCACTTCATCTCTCCTTTCACTAGCTTGTTTATCCAAAATGTATAAAAATGAACCTTTCCCTTGTTCAGCCTCTAGATAATCCGATTGTCTTGGGGTTATTATAGTTACGTGTTTCACTACGTCTTCTTTCTTTGGTAGTGCCGTTACTTCTTCCTCCTGTACCTTCAAACCTTGCTCTTGGTATCCCAGAATCTTCTGCCGAAGTACATGATTTTCAACACTCAAATTCCTCAAAGCTTCTTCCACAGCATCAAGAGGCGAAGCTTTCGTCTTCAACTCCAATATCTCGTTCCTGCTTTGCTCCAATGCCTGCCGAAGAGAGACAACTGTTTGGTGGAGAGCTCTGACTGTATCTAAACAGTGTCCATTTTTCGAAATTCCTTCATTTTTGTCCATTGTACTGCAAAGTTATCCTCCATGCTGTTCCAATTTTTCCGGCACGTCCTCTAGTTTCACACTCAATGACAATGTAATAAGAAGGAGTGTTTTCTAAGGATTATTTTTCCTATTTGTAAAACAAAAAATATGTAATTAATTTATATATATATGAACATTATTTAATGTATAAATCAAATATTTAAAAAATATTACTTATTAAATTTACCTATGTGCCTCAAAAACTATATTTGTTTGCCCTTCAAATAGCAGTAAAAATTATTCCTTTGGAAACCGTATCCAAGTTGAGGTACTTCTTGTATTATCAGCACGTTAATCACATTAAATCAACCAAAATCTCAACCGGAAAATCATTTCAAAGATGACCCAACGACTATGAAACCAAAAATTAATGACTATCAGCATTTTCACCACTTTATTCCTAATTAAGCCAATATTTCCCCATTATACGTTCCCCATAGACTCGTAAACGCACTAAAACACTTCGCAGCCCCTTTAGTGTCCATCGAAACCGATAAACAATATAATTATCAGATATTTTGGTTTCAAATGCCTCAAATCAATACCACATCTTGAGAATCAACCCTGGGAATTATGGATCAAGCACGGACTCCCGCAAAGGCAACCGTGCATTTCAAACACTAGTAACAACGGTGACGCACATAGGTACATACGTCGGAACTTGCGCCGCAAAATTTAAAATTTATAAAACTGAATGTAACATTGAACACTTCGTGTTCTAAGGTAATAATTTCGATTTGACAACTGGTCCAAAAGAGAAACGGCCTAAAATAAGCGTTCACATACCTTTTATCCACTTAGCAAACGGCAAAGGAATAAAATCAGCAGCACGCTAGCTTGAGCAATTCAAATAAATGTGAAACTAACACGCAAATTTAATGTGAGCTTTTTATCTCGCTTTTTCCTCGCCAGTCAGATGAGGTCATTTTATTTAGAGTATAATTATGACCGCTCTTTGTTGTATTTGCTGAATCCATTGCAGTGTTTAAAATTAGATTGCAAGGTCAACGTTAAATATTGGATTTTTCCAGTCGTTTTGAATTCCCGCGCTTGCGGCGTGACGTTCGTGTGCTGAACTTGACAGTTGTCTGTCAAGTGCCGCCTTTGAGGTTAGCTTTATGTCAGTGAACATGCTTGTTGTGGCTCGGAGGACTTTTGTGAATGAAAATCGAAAATTTGTCCGGTTCAAACATAAGGAGAATCACTGGGTAAGAATTTTCAGTTTCAGTTGGTTAGGAGGAGAGAATGTCATCCTTTTTTTTGACAATTAAGCGATATAAAATATTTAGGAATTTATGTTTTGGGAGTTCGTGTTTGGCTGACGTAGGGAATAAAGGTAGTATGGTGTCGCTCTTGTCTTGTCCGTGTCGCATTGT
The DNA here is from genome assembly GCA_033557875.1 of Quadriops clusia. NCBI lineage: Eukaryota > Metazoa > Arthropoda > Insecta > Coleoptera > Hydrophilidae > Quadriops > Quadriops clusia. The sequence continues at coordinate 15,363 of JAWQRP010000936.1, forward strand.
GTTTTTCAACTCTTGTCGGAGCTATTTTCGTCGTGTCTATATTTCTCTTAATTTTCCTTCTTGCCCCTACACAATTCACGGTACTTGAATTATTATTTTTAAAATTACTTAGTCTCCATTTCCCTTGGGGGTCATGTTAGAATTAGACCATTTTATCATCAAAAATTTTGTTCAAGTGCTTTTTGTCACTGAACTTCACATCTCCTTGTGGGATAGACTTTAGTTGTATAAAACTTAGTTTCTGGTAGCCCTATAGCAGGTGGAAGGCAAAAATTTGTTCTAATAACTATTTAAGTTTTTCAATAACTTTTTAAGTATCATCCCAAATACTGCTTGCGCTTGAGTTACATGATCGTTTTATGGCTAGATCATTTTACTGTTGTATGAATTAAGCACTCGTGAACCAAGTATAGTGCAACAGTAGGAGTAACCGTTGTAACAGTAACTATAATTTAGATTTAACGTACATTTAAAAAGTCAAAACATATTTTTGAAGTTTTATTTTTTTATTATTTCCCATTTTAAAGAATGACAAAGAATGTAAAGACCAGACGAAGAGGTTTAACAAAAAGCAATGAAGATGGCAAGCTCAGTAAAACCAAAAACTATATACAGATACCTTCACAACCATCTCAAGATTAAAATGAAGTTACAGCTTATGAGTCCAGAGAAATAAATGTAATTTGTCAAGTTTGCAGTTCTTTCAATTTTTTAATACAAAAACCAACAACTGAAAAATTTACTATCTGTTGTCTAAAAGAGTAAAGATAAATTAGAGAAATCAAGTGATCAATTTGAAAATTAGCTGAATAATTTTGATTTTTTAAAAAGCTTAATATCGAATTCAGAAGACCAGGATTATAAAAATGTTCCGAAAAAATTCTTTCATATAGTGAGTTATTATGTGCATCTAAAAGGGCACCAATTGAGATTAGAAAATTATGTAGTAACATTTTGAATTATGCAATATAGATGTTGTTAAATCAAACATCCATACACACGCAAGGATGTATAAAAGCTGGCTAAGTCAAACACTTGCACTTTTTTATTTGTGCATAGGGTAATTTTTATTAAATATCTGCTAATCTTTTCTTCTAATACGTGTAAATTAAAAATGACTATAACTTAACATGTCGTGTCTTTTTTTGAATTAATGTTTTCTTTCAGTAATTTGATTGTCATTGCGACCAAAGCACTAATAAACTTCACTGGTCACTAAGTATTTTTTTCTTAAATGCAGATGGTCAACTTCAATTTTAAGAAATTGAAGTAGCAATTATTGTATATGTTACCCTATACATAATGTTATATTATTCAAGAAATGTAGGTCTTGAACTACACATACATGTTAATTTTTAAATTTCACCAACTGAGCAAGATTTTCTTTTGGCCATGCAAAAGATGACTAGAGTTAAATGGGGTTGGGGATGGTTGTGCTCTTATCACCAGTAGATACTTCTATTTTTCAGCACTGTCGGATTCACGCTTCCATTCATTTTATAAAAGAGTTTATGCATTGTTAAACTAGTTTGGCTAAACTAGTTTCCTTTTCACCTCCACAACATCCAATTACTGAAAGACCCTACTTCTGAGTGTGGTATCCATATTACTGTTTGAAAAACATCTCTTTGAATGACCAAACAATAAATTGACTAATGACATATCATTGAATATAGAGTATATAAAGAAGGCCAATCCTATAGGCGAGAAATTCCACTTTTTACTGTCTAAGCGAAAGTGGTGGTGCACAGCGGTGATTACAGGAACTTGATGACGCAAAGTATGGTTGGTATAAATGTTTTACAGATACCTTTCTGAACAATTCGCAAAACATCTCCTTCTGACAGAACAATCAAAAATAGCATTCAATGTCAGCGGTTTTCATACGTAAATTGCGCGATGCGTTTGTCAACTGTGACAATTGTTCCAAGAACTAGGTTATGTTGCGTTTTAACCCTTTCCCTGCGCAACACGTTTTGAAATTTTGCGATCGCTGTGCGCATATATTTCAGTGGCTGCGAGTTTCGACAAGTTTTCACAGGGTCCTACCAGGAACTGAGTACACGTGCATGATTAAGCCGCTGATTTAGCGAAATATCAAAAATGCAGGATTGAACACGCTCGTACGCTTCCTTACGTACGTAATATATAGAAAATATAGTCGTGTTGAGCAGGAAACTATTTTAAAACAAGATGCGAAAATACTCGCTCGGAGCGTATGAGGCACATATTTTTTTTGCGAATATATACGTGTAGAGCAGCGAAAGGGTTAATTACTTATTTAAAACTTCCTTACACTTGATTAAATTTTTAAATGAAGTAATTAATGAGTATATTTAATACCACATCTCCTCAAGGGAAATTGATTTTTATATTAATTTATGAATAATTCCATTACCTGCATTTCTAGCTGGAGGGAAAGGATCTCGCATCGCTCGTATAAAAGCCGAGATCAGAACTTTCTGTCTAATTTGTGGATGGAGATGTTGGGCAATTTTACCTAGGCACACCGTTGTGTTTGTTCGTATGCCGCCCTGCTCGTCTTTCGACTGCAATCTAGCAAAATGCCTCAGGACATCAACATTTAAGTTATTGTAATTCAATTTAGGGGCTAGATGTATCACAGACTGAAAAATGAAATAAATAGCCACATTAGAGGCTCCATCATTAAACAAACGTTCTGCATTGTAATGAGTAAAACAAAGAAGGACCAACACTTACTTTAACAGTCTGTTCTCGAATTGTTGGATTGGTGTCCATGAATCCGTGAGCAATTTGGGGAAAGATCTGATCGTTTACTGTGGCTGCTTGAAGGTGCCCAATGAAATGCTCTAGCTGCTGTAACAGTCGAGACCGTGTGGCACGATCGTTGCTTCCAAAAAGTTTCACGACACACGGCACGATTTTCTTCTGGTATTCGGATTCATCTAACAACCGACCTAACTTAAACATGGGTGCCAAAACAGCGGAGCCCGCATCTCCGTACTCGAAAGCCGTTATCAGCTGCGGAAGAATCTTGTGCTTGCACATGTTGTCAGGAAAATTGTCCAAATGTGGCGTCAAATTCGAGAAAAATCTGTTCTTTTCGTTCTTGTCCTTAATCTGTATCTCTTCCAAAAATAAAAGAGTGTCCACTAAGTCATTCTTGAAATACCCTCCTAACTTCCTACACCTCGTTATAATATCAGCTGGGTTAGGTCTTTGCGTCGGATTGGCCCCGACTAGTTCGCAATACAAAGGCCCTAGTTGCTTTGGGATTTTGTCGAGATTTTTAAGAGAAGACTGTTGCTTTAGTGGTCCATTAAACGCCTCCCAGATGAGGCAACCAAGCCCCCACATATCGGTGGAGCATTTGGTTATTTGCCGTTGTTTGCTAGGATCATTTTTTTCTGGGGGATCGTAAAGTTCTAGAGACGGAATAATTTTGATTACTATTGAATTTGTGTTGTCTTGAGCATTACAGACGTATTCTAAACCTCCGAGTTTCCATTCTCCGGAGGTATTTACAAAGACAGACCAGACATTGACATTGTTGTGACGGAGGTTGCCATCGTTATTTAAAAATGATAAGGCTCGCTATAATAGGAAAAAAATAAAAACACTCAAAATATTACCAAAAACATACTCATTTGGTATAAGGATTTATAAACTATGATATAATTGTGATAACATCGATTTTACTTACAGTAATTTGAAAAATACCCCAGGCGACGTACAAGTCTTTTTGGGGCCCTTCTATGGTAATTTTTTCTAAGTGACTACATAGCAGCTCGACGTATTCGGTAACCAAATAAAGCACCTTATCAGACTCTAAGCTATCTATGTATGTAAGCACACTGGGGTGTCGCAAAGTTTTCAGCCTCTTAACGGCACTTTTCGCTATGTCCAGCTGAATCTCTGATCCGCCTTTAATATCATAAACAAACACAGACACCTCTTCATTTGTTCCCTAAAAGCAACAATAGCGTTCAACTCTCAATAAAATGACGTGTACTGTAAAGCAATAACTAAAAATTGGCTAATAAACTACCTTTTTCTTTCCCTTATGTAAAGTCCAAACGCTTTTGTCCTGCGAAACGGCGATTGGTTCTCCAATTTCGAAGCTGAAATCTTTAGACGGATCACGGGAGAAAAACGACCACATCTTGGTTCGCTCACCCGAATTAAATCTATTCTAATAATTACAACCAGAGTTTTTAAAAACCTAACCTAAACGCCATATCATTAGATTTGACGTGACAGCTGGGTGCGGGTTAAGTAGAAATCTGCCGTGTATCTGTCATTCCAACGTCGTTGATTCCAACAATGAAAAGTTTAGGCGGCAAATCGGTACAAACGGTTATGGTGTTTTCGTGCAATATTTTGTTGTTGATTTTATTATTGATTTAGGATTAAAAAGGTTTTGGTGTGAATAAAACAAATAATAATATGTCAACGCTGGAAAAAATAAAAAAGAAATTGCATACTGCTTTCAAGTTATGTGGATATATTGTTAGAAAGTAAGTGTTAAAAATATAACCTCTTTATGTTTATTAGGAAGCGCCCTCTATAGGAATATGTTCTACTGCATGTGAACATTTATCAATTTTGCCTAATTAAATAATTATTTATAACTATTTCTTTAATTGTGGAAACATTATTAAAAATATTACATTGATTTTTTAAAGGGCTATATTTTCTTGCACCTTGTGAAAAAAATTAAGAATATTCACATGTTTGTGGTACTTTTAGTCCATTAAATTTCAAACTGAATATTGTTTAAAAAGTCCAATGAACTTTTAGTAATAATAAATTATGAATTCATCTCTTATAGACTTCAATACTTATTAAAAGGGAATGTTTTTCTATTCTTATAGGGAATTCTGCAATACAATAGTAGAAAAATTCACCCAAGAGCAAATTGACCTAAGCGACAACAATATTTTTGAAACTAAGATTAAAAACCTGTGCGACAGTTTAGAAAAGCAATGTCTAAACAACAAGAGCATTGAAAAGGAACATATTGAACGAGCCATAGAAGTCTGCTTAAATTCTGGATACGATCAGCATGAGACCATTTTCAGCACGATCAATGCATTTAATTTCCCCAAACTTTATTTCGACCGAGATCGTAAAATCTTTTTACCTGCCATCAAATCATCGAAACTGCTCTCAGATGCTGATTCAAAGGCTCGACTTTTTATCCAGCGGTACGAGGCGCTCTTGCAAAGAACCAAACGGAACTTTAAAAATAAAGTTGTGGAAGATGAGAATGAGAAATTGACATTGCAAACTGTGGATTATTTGCTCACACTTTCGTATAAGACTTTGGACCGAACCTTGATTTTAGGATCTCTTATACAAGTTACTGAAGGAAAATGGTGTTTGGAAGACCCTACAGGGATTGTCCACTTGGACTTGTCCCATGCTAAGTATCATGCAGGGTTTTTTGTGGAAAATAGTTTTGTCCTTGTGAATGGATATTATGAAGATAAGGTACTGCATGTCTCGACAATTATTCTACCGCCAGGTGAAGAATATCAAGAATCTCGTCCCTTTTTCGGAAATTTGAATTATTTCGGGGGAAATTCTCTGACGCTCTTAAGGGAATCCCAAAAGCTAAAACAACACATGATTAGAAACCCGCATGATATGTTGCTTTTTTTCTCGGATGTTTGGTTGGATCATCCGTTGACTTTTGAGAAGTTGGAAGTTTTATTCGAAGGTTTGGAGTCATCTCCACCGATAGCTTTCATTTTCATGGGGAATTTTATGTCAGAGTGTCATGCATCCAATCAATTGGAACATTTTAAAAAGTTGTTTAAGCAACTTGGTTTGTTAATCAGCCGATATCCTTCAATCGTGAGCAATAGTCAATTTGTGTTTGTTCCCGGAATGGCCGATCCTTGTACCCCGCACATTATCCCTCGGATTTGTTTACCCAAATATTTAACAGAGGACTTAACGAAGTTAGTGCCTAAATCCTCGTTTGTTACGAATCCTTGCCGATTACAATATTGCAGCAAGGAGATTGTGCTATTCCGAGCAGACATCTTCGCCAAATTAATGGAAGGAACCCTTCACAAGCCGAAAAAAGAAGAATTGGGAGATTGTGTGACGAGGACGATTATGAGCCAGGGTCATTTGAGCCCCATGAATCTGAATGCATTGCCTGTACATTGGGACTTTGACTTTTGCTTGCATTTGTATCCTTTACCAGATTTAATTGTGATTGGAGATAAATCAGAAGGATACGAAGGGAAATATAAAGGAAGCCAGTTAATTAATCCGGTAAATATTTCGTCAATATATCAACATGTACTGGTAATTAAAAATATGTTTTTAGGGATCATTTTGTGATACAGGATTTCAATTCAAGAGTTACATCCCGTACACTGAAACAATACATGATTGTCAATTGTAATAGTCTTTAATTGTTTAGAAGGTGGATATTTATTACTATGTGATGTAAGTATATTTGTTAACTTTAACGTTAATTTATAACGATCATAAAAATTGAGTAGATATGTTTAGTGTTTTTATTAAGCCCAAACCTGTTTTCCTTCGACTAGAGGTTGCGATTGAAATTATAACTATTTTATACCTATAACTTTTTCATTATATTTTGCATATGTACTACAGTGCAACCTCGTTAAGTCGGCCCCCGTTATGTCGGATCTCCGGTTAACCCGGATCAGTTCAGGGAAATTTTAAAATTAGCTGTTTGTCGTCCGCCCAGACTGCCAAACTTGGGACGGATATTTGTTACCGTTTACCGTGTTTGTTTAGGCGCCAAACACACCAAAGCCGAGCCGGGCCGGGCCGAGCCGGACTGGGCCGAGCCGTGCCGGGCGAATTAGAGGGGTTTCTCAAAAGAAGCTGGGCCGAGCCGGGCGAAAATCGCCTAAGCGCTAAATATGCAGGATTTTCATGTGAGCTTTCAAATAAAAAAATAAAACACTGAAAATATCGCAGTTATAAGCCATGCAGAAGCATCATCTCA
>JAWQRP010000937.1:0-22340 GCA_033557875.1 Quadriops clusia
AGAGAGAGAGAGAGAGAGAGAGAGAGAGAGAGAGAGAGAGAGAGAGAGAGAGAGAGAGAGAGAGAGAGAGAGAGAGATAGGTATTGTCAATGAGACCTATTGCAATGCTCATTCATTGAATATAATTTCAGGATTTGGATTATTCTAAATGCCAACGAAAAAATGAACGCGAAAAAAAAGTGGAAAAACACTTGTACAAACAAAAGACTGCCGGCGCATGAAAATAGACCTTAATTCGCTTCCACATAAGCTCCGCAGCGTGAGCGCTTTATAAGAAAAATTTGACCCTTTCAAAAAACATCTGGACTCTTATGAAAGCATATTCCAATTATTACTCGTGTATGTGTGTTGCGTTTGCTGGCGGTGCGGACAGAGATGGAAGCATTGCCTCGTCAATAAGTGAGAGAGAAAGGGGACGCCTTTGAGAGAGAGACGCCAGAGAGGGTGGAGAGGGACGGGGAGAGGTGCAAGCCAGTGAAGAGGACGTTCAAACATTAAATTAAAGAGTATGATTCAGAATATTTACAAAAATCGTAATGGACTTTTAGGTACATTAATAAATTCAAATTACGCACGCTCAGACGGGCGGCGAAGAGGGCGCCTCTCGCGGCGAGGCAGGGAAGTCGAAATTTGAAATCGCGGGGTTAAACAATGGACCCCTTTGTATAAAAGCAGATGCAATTACATTGGGAGACTTTTAAATGCGTTTATCGATTTTCTTCTGTTTTCGTATACAAATACCGAGGTGAGTTGTTCATAATATGTATTGATAAATGCGGCTCTTTATGTGAAAATATATTGAGCTAATATATTTATTACTTCTATAATAATAATAATAATAATAATAATAATAATAATAATAATAATAATAATAATAATAATAATAATAATAATAATAATAATAATAATAATAATAATAATAATTATTATTATTATTATTATTATTATTATTATTATTATTATTATTATCTAAAATAATTATGTTTTTAAAATATATTATTGCAAGAGTTCTTATGCACACAGAGAGGAAGCAACGCAATGCAAACGAAAACCTCAATACACCGAACGAGCGACAAATAGAAATCGAGTTCTCGTTTAAATTTGGCAAAACTCTGTCTCTATTGTTATTCAAGAATTTTAAATATCTAGGTCAATTAAAACCACGTGTCTGCCTGTTAAGCCGCTTTGGAAATTCAGAATACATAGGTAACGCGTGTATAGTCTTCCTTTTTAATCGCTCTCGAGACGCATTGCGTCGCTATTTTCACGCTCAAGAATGCCAAACTGCCTCGCTTTTCACATTTCGCACCATTGCGCCATCTATTGTTCCTCGGCGACATCGAATTGACACCTCACGTTTGTGACTCAGGATTGTTTGACGTTGACGTTTGTTTGACGTTGACGTTTGTTTGACGTTGACGTTTGTTTGACGTTGACGTTTGTTTGACGTTGACATTTGTTTGACGTTTGTTTGTCGTTGACGTTTGTTTGTTGTTGACGTTTGTTTGCCGTTGACGTTTGTTTGACATTGACGTTTGTTTGACAGCTGTCACCTGTCAACCACACCGTGCTTTATAGTAGAAAATGTGTTTTCCATAGAAAGTGTGTTTTATTTTGCAAACAAAAGTTGTTATATTTAAAAAGAAGTTGTTTTATCACGAAAAATTTAGCTTCATTATGAAAGGAGCCACGTTATTATGAAAAGAGCTGTTTTATCGCTGAAAACGCCGGTTTATGGTTAAAAAAGCGTCGTAAACGCAGATTTCACAGAAGGATACAAGCTTGTACTACAGTATATTATATTACTCTTTGCGCGAATAGCAATCATTTATATTTAGGTTTATTGGTTAAGTTTAATGGTCCCATAAATTTGTGGAGTATTTATGACGTTTTATTAACCCAACCTTAAAATATTTGCATTACATTTCGCGGCGTTCGATTTTATTATAATCGTTATTATTTGTACCTTGCGGAATCCATATAAATACGTCCAGTTTTGTCCAGAGCAAATTTTAAGCGAAACCATTTAAATACCATCAACCTATTAACATTAGTTGTTAATAAAATTAACATAATCCTGCTCGGGCGATCCTAAATCCGAAACTAGTTGATCTAGATTGCGCGGCTTTCGGAATAATCGTCAAAACTGGTTGCTCGATTTAAATGCTGCTTATTCTTTTGTCTATTTTTTCTTTTGTCTATTTTTTCTCTTGTCTAATTTTTCTCTTGTCTATTTTTTCTCTTGTCTAATTTTTCTTTTGTCTAATTTTTCTCTTGTCTTTGTTTCTCTTGTCTTTGTTTCTCTTGTCTTTGTTTCTCTTGTCTTTGTTTCTCTTGTCTTTGTTTCTCTTGTCTTTGTTTCTCTTGTCTTTGTTTCTCTTGTCTAATTTTTCTCTTGTCTTTGTTTCTCTTGTCTATTTTTTCTTTTGTTTCATACAATTCCGTCCGATTCCCCAAGTTCACCCGGAAACAAGAGGATTTCACACAATATTAGAGCATTAATAAGTTTATAATTCGAAAGATTTTACATTTACTGGCGCGTATGTGCGCGCTTATCTCGCGTAAACGTATTTAAAATAGCATTAAATGAATTAAAAATTAAATTAATGAAAAGTGTGATAAACGCCCTCCGTACTCCCATGCACACAATGTTCACTTAATTTAGATGCTATCTTTTTCTATTAACAGTAAATGGTAAACGTTTTAAAGGCCATTGTTTTTTGATGTGTGAATAATTTGTTCGTAACGTATACAATGTATCCCATACAAATAATCTTACATAAATAAGAGTAGACGACTGGAAAGATGTTAAATTTAAAATTGCCGGTTTCTCGTTTTTGCGCCTAAAACGGGAATAAATGCGAGGAAACGAACGAACGCGTTCTTTCGGAATCGTTATGATTAAAATTTAAATTTCAAATAAATGCACGCGCGGATATGCAAATCGTGTGAATCCTTAAATCATCATATTAATTTAAAATTTATAAAACCTGCATTGTTTCAGGCTAATAACCTGCCATTATTTCTAATCAATTGATTAGGTTAAGTGAGATCGCTGTCAAATGTCACTTGTCATCTGTCACCTGTCAACGCCATTTACATTTTAAGTCGGTGATTCATTCCATTTGATTTTCCGTAAAATTTACGAATTATTTCATTATGCACACATGCACTGGGCACATGTGGAAATGTCCAGCGTCATAAAATTCTACTTATTGCTGCATATAGCACAGAGAGTACAAAGTTTAATCTGAAATTTTAAATTGACAATTATTTAAATGTGAGGGATTCCATTGTCGTCCACATACATGCATGCGATCACTTCCATCTCTATTTCTCTCTCCATTTCTCCGTTCGGCCGATTTTGCGTCTCTTTCTCCGCGGCCCCCCCGGCCCCTCTTTCTCTCGCGGCCCTCTATCGGCGTCTCTCTCGCTCGTGGGGCTTCGTCGCTATATTGATAGATTAAGTTACATTCTGGGCCGACGTTTGTGTATAAAATAATACTGGCATTAATGCAGCCCAACAATATACAAATTGGTCCAAATTGAAGGAGACAGATTTAATAAACTCGGTGCTGCTGGAAAAAATACGCGCGGCTGTGTAACGACCGCTTTTGTCGTTAAATTCGTTTTGTTCTATTCCAATTGGTTTTGTCGTTTTGTGTCTGGGAAAATGTAATTTTTTGTTAACGGTGACAAACTCTAAATGTCAAGATGTTATACTGACAGCTGTCAGAGTTAATAGTAGTCTTAGCGTTGATTGGTGTCAAATTTATAGTGTCAAATTTTCTTTGTCAAATTTGCTTTGTCAAATTTGACACATGTCAAATTTGGTTTGTCAAATTTGACACATGTCAAATTTGCTTTGTAAAATTTTACACATGTCAAATTTGGTTTGTCAAATTTGACACATGTCAAATTTGACAATGACAAATTCGACAGCTGTCATCGTCAGCGTCACGTAAATTGCACATAATTACCAACATAATTATCCGCACTGCCTTTTAGTATTCATAGGCGAAATGCAAACGAAGTTAAATAAACACGGGCACACTTGTGGAGAGCGAGTTTAGCAGAATGCACCTTATTTCTAGAGCTAGACTTCCTATTGCTGGAATTAACGACTCGCATTCAATTTTAGCATTTTGCCTCGAAAAACTAAAATGCTAATGAGCTAGCGTCTGGTACAACTTGGGGACAGAAAGGTTTGTGAGCCAAGACAATATATATTCGCAAGTCAGGTGCAAGAAATACAAGAATTTCCCCCAAGTGCCAAATAATTCAAATTAGATTGTTGTACGGTTTCAACTGCTTTCTGCTTTAATGTTACGTTACGTTATGTGCCTCTATATCAAAGGAATTAATATTACTGTAATTATTATTATTATTATAAATTTTACTGATTTTACAAGTCGATTATCAGCAATTATATCTCCTGGTGTATGTTTTGTGCAAGTACAGTTTGCACAAGTGCAGTTTTAAAATAGTCCAGAAGTGCCCTATGAAATCCTCGTTTGTCTCGAGACCGTACAATATTCGATTCCGAAACGTTTAATTAGCGGCAAGCGATGCGGCCGAAGTTCTAATTGCGGACATAATGCATTTATTTGAAGCCAAGAAGGCGATTTTTAAGTTTCAAATGCCAAATTTTTGGCTCGGCTGCCGGCCCGAAATTCCGTTTGACCAAAAATTCAAAGCCCTGTATTTCGGTTTCAAAATAGATCCGCTGAATCTGCTCGCTGTAATTAATTTAATTAAGTTTCATTTATTTAAAGTGCCTCCTCGGTCTTTGCACCGAGCATCCATGTACTTACTGTTCTTTGCCATTGCAGCGCTTGTAAACACCATGTCGTTAATTTGGCTTTACGATTTTGACAGTTGGCACCTGTGCGACGTGAAGTCGTTCCGGAGCTGTCAATCGCCAAATGTTTATGACTTTGACATGAGTCTCATGTCAGACACCTGTCAGCTGTCAGACACCTGTCAGCAGTCACACAGCTGTCAGCTGTCAAACACCTATCAGCTGTCAAACACCTGTCAGATGTCAAACGCCTGTCATTTACCAAACGCCTGTCACCTGTCAAATAATACCTAAATTACGATGTTGACCTGTCGAATGCTATTCCGCAAATCGCAAAGCAGACTTTAACGATTCGTTCGCACTCGCGTCCTAAGAGGTAGTGTCAATACTTTAATATATGCTTGATATGACTCGCAGCATGTTTAAAGAAGCAAGGAATTATTTATTAGCTTTCTATAAACGCGCTTTACGACGTCCGACTTTTTCTCCGGTCGCGGTCGGCGGCGAAAACGGCCTTTGCGATTATTAACTCGCGGCTAAGTAATGCAGTAAAAGCGGCAATTTGAAACAAAAGCCCCATTGTCGATTTGCAACGTCTATGTTGGCAATAAAATGCCCCGGCACGCACTGGCGCAGTTTATTGTAGATGGAATTACGAGGGGGCAATAAACAAAATACAATAAAATGGCAACGCCGCGCGATGGCCGCGGATCGAAAACGAGACGAATTATTTTATGGTTTCGCGGGGAATCGCGGCGTGCTGCGGTTGCATTTCCTCCTTGTTTGAGGTTATGTTCGCTGGCCTATCCAGGCCAACCTTGTCAATTATCACACGTGCAATCTTCGCTTCAATTTGTAGTAGGTACATAATAAAGTTTATTGTTTAATCCTATGATAGAGAAACTTTAAATAAGCTAAAAAAAAAAAAACACCAACACTTCTATATAACCGTATTTTATCACTAAAATTGCCATAAATATGCATTATATTTTAATTTTGTTTTTCAAATATTTTAAAGTTTTTTTTAAGGTGCTACTATTGTAAGAATATAAATAAATAGTTTAATCATTACTCACCTGTTAAAGGGTTTAAGTCCGGAGGTGGGGGGCTGCCATCTTCGGACTTTACCAGACTTGGGAAATGCATCATTGCGGGAAAAATGCCCTGCAATATTAATAATTATAATAATAATAATAGTAATAATAATAATAGTAATAATAATAATTAGAATAATTCTAAACATAATAATAATTTTATCAAGTTCATATACATATACATATGGATATTAAAACTTTGTATAATCCAGTAATTATAATTGTATTGTATTTTCGTTGAATCACTGCTAAAAATTATTTTACTTTGTTGTTGTATTTGTAAATACAGTATTTTAGTATTTAATATCATTATGACATACGATCTTTTGTATGTTTTTTTTAATTAGAGAGTAAAATTATATATCTACTAGTATTATCAGGTCTCTAATAAAAATTTCCATTAGAATAAGTATACAAATATTTGGTTTTTAGGTATTCGCTTTCCATTCATTGTAATAATTAAGCACACAATGATTGTCACTTAAATCAAAAAATGGAAAAGTTGCGTACCTGCTTTTTGCTTTGCTTTCGAAATACAAAAAAAAATTATACAAACAATACGATATTATGGATTTCGTCGTCTTGCACTTTAGTCATCGATAGTAAAAGAAAGTTGTGAAAGGGGCTTTAAAACAAACGATTACATAATTGCCGATGTCAAATAAACGTCAAAGCAATTGTCTCCTTTAATACGCCTGCTAAATGCGATTGTTATTAAAAGTTTCGACGGGGTCACGGCAGCCGTGGACGTGTTCTGGCCGTAAATTCATTTCTTATTCACGACTCCCGCTTAAATTTATGTATAATTAAGTTTATTATGTACAAGAAGTTGATACACATCGCGTAACTTAAGACAGACTTCGGTCCCTAAATATTTCATCCGGGCCGCGGAGGAGCTACTTCACATTTATGTAGTTTACTTTTTCTCCTCGGCCGACAATTATATTAATTTTTAACATGCGATGGTGCCATTAACTCTTGAAATATGGGCAAAAAGCGGCGAAAAAACGCCTTTAATAACCGAACGGGCCTGTTTAACGCACTGCTCAGGAAGTTCGAGATTTCGTGGCTATTTCCAGCAGCCGCACATCAAACGGTATTATTTTTAGATTTATTATTTTTTCGTAAATTTTAATATTCGGCGCGCTGTTGGTACAACTGCGAGCCGGCTTTTGTTTTTCTACGGCGCGCCATCTGGCCGCGCTTTTCGCTTGTAAAATTGACAGGTTAACATTAGCTGTCACTGACCTATCCTAATCTAAACTGTCACTTCTGTCATTTGCCTTAACTTTCACTTCTGTCTTTTGTTTTAACTGTCATTTGCCGTAACTGTCACTTCTGTCTTTTGTTTTAACTGTCATTTGCCGTAACTGTCACTTGTGTCATTTGTCTTAACTTTCACTTCTGTCTTTTGTTTTAACTGTCACTTCTGTCATTTGTCTTAACTGTCACTTCTGTCTTAACTGTCACTTCTGTAGTTTATCTCAACTGTCACTTCTGTCACTTACCCAAACTGTCATTTCTGTCCGTTGTTTTATTCAGTTTACATCTAGCATGTACAAATTCGATAAGTTAATAAAAACTGATTATGTTGCTTAGAAAATTATATACATAAAATTTAATGCATATTCGTAAGGACTGATTAATAAATTTGCTCGTTACCGAATTTTATGTGGGACCGGCATTCGAAAACAATGCCTTTTCTATATGGTTTCTAGCTCAGAAACTGTGCCAAGATAACATCTATACCGGCAATAAAGGAAAACTGTGTTTAGCGAGGAAATAATAGGTACAAAGTTTAACTGTATTTTTTATACGAAAATAGGCATTCCTTCGCCCAATTACGATTGTTCGAGGAAGGTTTATGAGAAGCAGTCCGTTTTGTTGGTGAGTTCCTTGCGCCTCTTGTAATTAAAAGAGATAAACATTATAAATTATCGTTTAGGTCGGGCTGGAGAAATTGTAAATTTAAGAATTTCGGAAAGACAATGAACTTTAGTGTTTTGAAATTTAAATGTGGGAACCTTTCGGCTGCTGGTTCCTCTTCCTCGAAACGAAATTTAATTTATAATATTCACACAAATTAAAATCTCTCGCCTTTTATTCACGATTTTGATGATGACTCTGCTTTTTCGCTACTTCTGGCGGCTATTGTTGTGTATTAGAATAAGGTATTCTCTAATAATATGAACGAGTTAATGTGTTCAACTTGCCTAATTTTTTTCGAATTAATTATTTCTCTAGGTAATTCTTTTGCAACGTGATTTTTTTAAGATAATTTTTTAACATGATTTGTTAAGATGATTTCTTTTTAAGATAATTTCTTCTTAAGATAATTTCTTCTTAAGATAATTTCTTCGTAAGATAATTTCTTCTTCAGATAATTTCTTCTTAAGATAATTTTTTCTTAAGATAATTTCTTCTTAAGATAATTTCTTCTTATAATAATTTCTTCTTAAGATAATTTCTTCTTAAGATAATGCCTTCTTAAGATAATTTCTTTTGAACATAATTTTTTCAGAATATAATTTCTTCTGAACATAGTTTCTTCTGAACATAGTCTCTTCTGAAAATAGTTTCTTCTGAACATAGTTTCTTTTGAACATAGTTTTATCCGAACACAGTTTCTTCAGAACATAATTTCTTCAGAACATAATTTCTTCAGAACATAATTTCTTCAGAACATAATTTCTTCAGGACATAATTTCTTCAGAACATAATTTCTTCAGAACATAATTTCTTCAGAACATAATTTCTTCCGAACATAATTTCTTCAGAACATAGTTTCTTCATAACATAATTTCTTCATAACATAATTTCTTCAGAACATAATTTCTTCAGAACATAATTTCTTCAGAACATAATTTCTTAGAACATAATTTATTCAGAACATAATTTCTTCTGAAGATAATTTATTCCAAAGATTATTCATTCTGATGGTAATTCCCGGCAAACAAAAACTAATTCAGGTCATGTTGCGGATTTTAAAATTCCCCTAATGCAATTCATTCTCGAATTGCCCGCATAATTAAAACACCATTTTTGTCTCTTTTGTACGGTTTATTTAATGGCGTGAACCAACAAAAATTAGCAAGTCATTCCGGAGAAATTTTTGTGCAGACATAACGCTGTCAAAGATGAAGAATACATAAATTGCTTAATTCACGTGCGATAACAGCACGTCGAAAGAGAATGAGGGGATAATTAAAAAAGAATTAATGCGCTGTGTAAAAGGTATGCTATTAAAATCGCTGGCGATAAAACAAATCGAAGAAAAAACACTCGAGGGAGCGTATTAAATATTTTATTGCGGGGCCAATCATCAACAATGTATTACGACCTAATGTCGCTAACACGCGTAATAGAATATTGCAACAAACTAATTCATATTACTTTAATATCTCCGTCTGTGATCTTTCATACTTATACTATATATATCTGTGCTTATATGTACATTTATCCGCACGTGCGCTACCTAAGTGACGTTGACAGCTGTTTGAAGTTGACAGATGTTTGACGTTGACAGCTGTTTGACGTTGACAGCTCTTTGACATTGACAACTGTTTGATCATGACAGCTATTTGATCATGACAGCTATTTGATCATGACCGCTATTTGATCATGATAGCTATTTGATCATGACAGCTATTTGATCATGACAGCTATTTGATCATGACAGCTATTTGATCATGACAGCTATTTGATCATGACAGCTATTTGATCATGACAGCTATTTGATCATGACAGCTATTTGATCATGACAGTTATTTGATCATGACAGCTATTTGACATTGACAGCTGTTTGTCAGCTACTTGACTTCGACAGCTATTCGACATTGACAATTATTGCAGAACTCACCCTAGTGCTTTGGCTTGAGCTCCCACTCTTCGCATCACCCCCTTTGCTGCACTCTTCAGTCCATTTTTGCTTCTCAGTCTCCATGGCGCTTTGGAACAAGGAAAAGTCGGAAGACCTAACCTGGGACATGCTCAGACCCGAGCCATTTAGATAGGGCGCGTCGTCCTTCTTTTGTTTTGGCTTGCCCAGATTCAGCGGACCCTTCTGAACACTTGAGTTTTGAGGTATATTGATTGGACTAGATGTTTGGGTGATTGTGAGGTTAGGAATGAAGGGTATGCTTGAGGTATATTTGTTCAGTTCGTTGGTCTTCGGCGACAGCGGGGTGCTCGGCGGGGTGGGGGGCTGTGAGGGGGGAGTGTGCGCGGCTTTTGGGGGGCCCAGCGATAGGTTCTCCAAAATTTTTCCTGCAAAACAAATAAAAAAACTAAATAAATATTTCTTTCAAAAACCTACGTAAAATATGTATGGTTAAATGTCAGAAAGTAGTATTATACGTCAATGTCAAAAAAACAAATAGTTCTAAACGTCAATGTCAAATAAAAATTGTTCTAAACGTCAATGTCAAAAAAGTAAGGTTAGATTACGAGGCACCCCACAGATGATCAGCCTCATATACACAACCAACGAGCGTTGTACTTAATACGTCTTGCATTAATAAAAATCGTATAAGGCATCGCAAAAATGGTCTTCAAAAACAATGGGATGTTCACATACATCATCTCGAGGAATGCTTCGCCTGAATATGGACTCGGAAGGTATTGAGTCGTCCAGAGCCTTCTCAGTGTGTTAGTTACAAAAGCTCGCCTCGAAAAAACCGAGAGACAATGCGAATGCATAAGAACGTATTCAAATGTTGCGATATCGGAAAAATGCGAAACAGGCAATTTCATATTCATAACGTCCCGGCCAACAATACAATAATATGACTTTAATAATTCTGCATACATTGGTGATTACGGTTATTTAAACTTTAAAGTAATTCTCCGTACACGTTAAACAATAACGAGTGAGCGAAAGAAACGATCCGGCGAAGAGACGACTCATGGCAGACTATGTTCATCGCTTACTACCATCATGGCACACTATGATCATGGTGGCGAACGTCCGTGGTGTAGTTCATCCAAGGCACTCTACCTAAGTGTATGCTTATGGGCTGGATCCTCGTCGGGCGCATATCTCCGTAATTTACCTCATTAATATTAATATTAACCTTTTGTCTTTTTAAAATCGAACGAGCGGACAAAAACCCACTCAACTCAAATAAACAGGAACGAAGGAATTTTTAAAAATGAGCGGACGAATTAAAGGGAAAGGCGGCGGGAAGGTCGTCCTTATGCAGGAGGGCATAAGGTTTGAATTTGCCGCCCGCTCGCAGCGCTGCGGGTCGCTCAAGAATGAACTACCACCCGTAGACTTCGAGAAATTTGAATTTCCAACTATATTAATCATAATGTCATGTACTATTATTCAAAATAAGAACAATAGAACGTTGCCTTTGTGCGTTTTTTTGTTTTCAGTATTCGTTTGTTTCATTCCAGTTCGTATTATTTTGTTTTGCTCGTTCCGCCGACCACTGGTTTCTTCCATCATTTTTAATCGGGAACAATGGTAACACTACTTATGCATAGTTGGAATAATAAATTGTTAATATTGAATTAGACTGTGGGGTAGGGTGCCCTGAATGCGTTACATTTTGGTACATTCGTTTTACGTTTAACGCTCATCGAACTCTTGACAGTTCGATGAGCGTTAAATGACAGAAGATAAAATGACAGAAGATAAAATGACAGAAGATAAAATGACAGATGATAAAATGACAGATTATAAAATGACAGAAGATAAAATGACAGAAGATAAAATGACAGATGATAAAATGACAGATTATAAAATGACAGAAGATAAAATGACAGATGATAAAATGACAGATGATAAAATGACAGTTTTGACAACTGACAGTTGCCCAGTTGCGTAACTAGATTTTGGCGTTGAAATTCAGTTTATTTTCCAGTTGTTTGTTTTGGGGCACCAGCGCTCTAGTCTATTAAGGAATTTCGTCAGTTCCACGTGAGATCAAAAACAGATGGCAGCACTGCGATATTAATTAGGCCCAGGCCGCACGTAGCGCGGCGCTCGCATCGGTCGCAAAAAGACGAAGAAGGAGAAAAATGCCCCAACAAATGCGCATATCGATTAAAAGTTTAAAAATTCCAAGAAAAAAGGAAGAGTTGCTATTAAATTCGAGTCAAATCATTTATCATTGTTGGAAACAAATGAATTTTCCCAACTTGCTTTGATCATAACTGGATAGCTGGAGAGGAACAATACGGCCGGCGCAACGGGAGAGACAAGGAGGGAGGCCTGTGCCCAAATGATTAATATACGGAGTACAATGTGTGAGAAAAAGAAAAAACGCGCGGACCGAGTGCGCTAAAAAAGGACGCAACGCTAATGAATAAAGCCACTATTTATTGTGCGAGAGAGACGCCGCCGACTGGAATTGTAGAATGAAATGTAGCCTATGTTGTGTGCTTGATTTAAAATGTACCATTAATATTATTTAAATGACAAAATTGTAATTTTAATTGTTTCAATTTTGGGCGCGGTTATTTATACGTGCCTACGTTCGGGCGCAATTTATTAAAACAATCGCTTTTGCGGTTAATTGAGCAAAAAAATAGGTTATTCCGACTTTTGTAAAATTTGTCTTAACATAAATTGACAGCACACGATGATTACTGCTGACATTGACAGTTGACATTGACAGTTGACGTTGACAGTTGACGTTGACAGTTGACGTTGACAGTTGACGTTGACAGTTGTCCCTAGCATCTGACATTCTCAACTGACATTGGCGCAGTACACGTTGACAGTTAATATAGATAGTTGACATTGACAGCGTATTTTGAAAGTGAACCATCACATGATTAATAGATCACTCAACCAAATCCGAAGAGATTTGTTTAAGACAGTAGTGGTTTAAGTAGGCGCAGTGCCATAATTTGAAAACAATAAAATCTCGCCGGGCTAATCCCGACTTGACGCGAGGTTTTTGATTGGTCCGGCCTAAAACCGCAGAGCAGCTCAAATAATAATGTTAATAATGACAATAATAATAATAATAATAGTGATTTATCTCCTGACACAGATCTATCTCCGAGTCGACTAGTGTCTTTTTAATGCACACGAGGCTGCGGCCCCAACTGGAATATTATAAGTTTGGTAGTGGTGCTTGGTATTGGAAACACATTTTTCAATTTATCATAATCCGGAGAGATCGTATCTCGGCCGCGGGAGCGACCGAGATGGCCAATTGCCCTGACAATGGGCCCGAAAGAGATGGCCGCCTCGATACACTCGCGAGAATGCATATGAATAATTAGACATTTGAATATCGAACACTGACGTAGACGTAATGGAATTTTTCTACCAGTCACGTTTTTACATTTTCAGGCGATTGGAATACTCTTCTCTCTGGCTGATGGCCGATCTTTATAACAGGCGCTCATATAATGCGAGCACATAAATTCATCGAACAATTACAGAATAATTCAGATATTGTTGTTTTTTTGTGGGTTTTCATTATGTTGTTGGTATTTGCCGGCTGATAGCAATTGACATTTGACAAGTGACGTTTTACATCTGACAAGTGATGTTTTACATCTGATAGATGTCAAGTGACGTTTCACATCTGACATTTGACAAGTGACGTTTTACAAGGGACGTTTTACAAGTGACGTTTTACAAGTGACGTTTTACAAGTGACGTTTTACAAGTGACGTTTAACAAGTGACGTTTTACAAGTGACGTTTTACAAGTGACGTTTTACAAGTGAGGTTTTACAAGTGATGTTTTACAAGTGACGTTTTACAAGTGACGTTTTACAAGTGACGTTTTACAAGTGACATTTAACAAGCGACGTTACACAAGTGACGTTTTACAAGTGACATTTAACAAGCGACGTTACACAAGTGACATTTGGCATGTGACGTTTGAGCAATGACATTTGAGCAATGGTGTTTGAGCAATGTCATTTGAGCAATGACGTTTGAGCAATGACGTTTGAGCAATGACGTTTAGGCAATGACATTTGACCAATAACAATGGACGTTCGAGGGCACATAGGATGACATTGACATTGAGGCCCGTTCACACTCGCCGGCGAGTAGATACCATAAAACAAAATAAGGTCTATGCTAATAATTGAGCAACTTGATGAATAAACTCGAGTGAGTGCTGAGTATTAGGCGAATTTTTGGAGGAAACCGTGTCACCACTATAATTTAAGACAGTTAATTTAATGTTTATTGAAGCAATTTACTGGTTAACTCGGAAATTTAGTGATTTCTAGCGTGCCCTCGGGCAGTTGGACGCCTTCGGTCGGAATAATTGACGGTTTCGGTAAATGATAATTTGGCCGCTCCTTTCGTACGGGTCACATACTCACGTTATATCGCACATACAGCTCATATGGGACACCTTAATGGTGAAGTAAGGAAACTAGGAAGATGGAAATCGCATCGTGTTTTTGTGTACGACATGATGGTCATTATTTCTGGTTTATGTCGATGAGTTTTCCTTTCTAGCATTCGTCGGCCTGCTCCGATTGCTGTTTTTCGGGCACAAACCGAAGCTGGCCGAAAATTTATTTATTATTATTAAAAGTAACGTTGTTGCGAGAACCGGGCTGCATGTAAGAAGATCGAAGATACGGGCAGACCCATAATTATTTCTATTCTAATTTTTAACCGTTACCGTTCGTCCGGCCCCCGGGCGCACTAATAATGCGTACCTATACAAAAATTGTAATTTATTATTTAATTTTGAATTATGTTGTACGGAAAATCGTTGATTGGAATTATTTCGGTGTGTTCGTTTTATCGGGCTTTGTTCATTAGCATTTTCGAAGATTTATTGCGGTGGAACATCCTCCTGGCTTTGGGATACTGCAATGGTCTAGAAAAGGACGAGGCGGTTGAGGTTGTGTTGCTTTTTAGCGTTGGCTAACCTGTAAGCGACCTGGCGGTTTGGATGCCAGCTAATGTAGGTAACAATCCTACTTTACTTTTGACGTTTTGCCTCTAATGACATAATACAACTTTTCATTGACATTTACATTGACGTTGGCATTGACGTTGACATTGACGTTGACATTGACGTTGACATTGACGTTGACATTGACGTTGACATTGACGTTGCCATTGACATTAACATTTATGGCGCCATCTATTCTCACTTAAATAGTTTGTAAGTTATATCTAATGTTGTACATATTAAACAAGCAATATAGCGTAAATCTAAAATGATTTAAGGATTAGGTCGCATGTGGAAAAATGCTAATTAACTTATTCGACAAGAGTGCTATATGTTATTCTACGCAAGCTTAAAAGATGAGGCTATTTGTTCAAAACGAGCCTTAATTTGTCTAGAAAAAGCGCCATTAATACCGTGTCATCAGGAGAATGTTCTTTTGATAATATCCAACTAGCTGACATTCCTCAAAACGGTAAATTCCTCGCGTTATTTATTATTTTTACGTTCATTACAAAGTTTGCATTATTAGTAAAAACAGACAGGACATGTGTGGATTCTGCTTATGTACTAAATGCAGGAACAATCGAACGCATTAATGCATGTTCTAAGCGCATAAAATGCTTTGTACGTAAAAATCCGTTAGACCGGACCCTTTGTCAAGGAGCCAGTTGTACTTACAAATGCATGTGTGTGCGAAGTGATGTAACAACAAAACAATTATTCAAATATAATAATAATAGCGCCAATCCAATGCTATACATTTCGGATTTTTACCGGCCAAACCAGTTGCCGGGCAGTGGCAGCGTATATTGTTTCGTTTTCGAATCGCGTTTGCCGTGAGTTGGCCGCGCGAAGAGGACGGCCGCATGCGGCCGCACGTGCGTTAGATAGAGACGGATGCGAAAGCGTGCCGAGGAGATTTTTATAATTGCGTCCGGCACTACTACACATAATACACATAATAATAAATTCAGGCGCATTGTGAAACTATATGAAACAACTTCAGTTATGATATAGAAAATGCGGCGGCTAATACATTCGCTTTTATCGACGTATGCCCGACAAATGACAGATGAGTCACGTCCAGCTTCTTGTACTTATGTGTCTCTTGTTATCTGTCAGTTGTTATTTGTCACTTGTCATCTGTCATTTGTCTCTTGTCATCTGTCGTTTGTCATTTGTCATCTGTCACTTGTCATCTGTCCTTTGTTATCTGTCCTTTGTTATCTGTCCTTTGTTATCTGTCCTTTGTCATCTGTCATCTGTCATCTGTCACTTGTCAGTTAAATATGTTTTGTGTCACCTGCCCAAAATCAAGTGCATAAGTCACCATCGAACGGCAATTTTTAAAGGAATTTAAATTAATTGCAATAAGTATAGCAGGATGCGATTAATAATGTGTAAAGACAACCGGGGTATCACGTACGATATTTTTATTGTTTCTTCAAAATACTAACAATAATAATTGGACCCGAAACCCATAAAATACTGAATACGGAACGCATTAAAGAATAGCTAGCGTGGTTTGAATAAAAACGTATAATATTACAGAATTATCTTTTCTATATCGTAGAGGCGAGGAAAATGAGTAAGTTGTTTGTATTGTACAATAAATAACAAAAATGGAATAATTTATCAGGCTCGGCTGGGTGTCGGGTTACGGCGGCTTTGAATTCAATCCGGCGGATTCCTGAAATTCAGGATTCCAAAAATCAGAAACGTTTGAAAATCAGAAACGTTTGAAAATCAGAAACGTTTGAAAATCTTAAACGTTTGAAAATTAGAAACGTTTGAAAATCAGAATCGAACAAAAATCAGAATCGAACAAAAATCAGAATCGAACAAAAATCAGAATCGAACAAAAATCAGAATCGAACCAAAATAAGAATCGAAAAAAAATTAGAATCGAACAAAAACCAGAATCTAACAAAAATCAGAATCGAACAAAAATCAGAATCGAACCAAAATAAGAATCGAAAAAAAATTAGAATCGAAGAAAAATCAGAATCGAACCAAAATAAGAATCGAAAAAAAATTAGAATCGAACAAAAATCAGAATCGAACCAAAATAAGAATCGAAAAAAAATTAGAATCGAAGAAAAATCAGAATCGAACAAAAATGAGAACTAACAGAAAATCAGAATTGGACGAAAATCAAGACACCTTTGCTTGCCGGTCGTGTTTTGTTCTGATTAGATTTCCGGCGAGTTTCCGTTTTTCCGCATTTCGCGCGCTGGATCGTGGGCGGCCCTGGGTTGAACGGCTGATAGCGCCTTTCACATGTCGATTATCGAATTTACGAAAAACAACGAGTTTGTTGATACTCGTTTCTTATTTTAACCACAATTAAAACGATTTAATTGCGATCGAGATAACGGGCGACTACGCCGTTTAAATAAAACTCTTTAATCGCAAAAGCTGCCGGAGAAATTAATCTAGAACTTTCATAAGATGTATATCAAAACAAATGCTAGATACGTTCGTGTGAAACAATAGAGATGAATCAACAACAGTTACATATTTGAGGCCAGGATGTACTTATTTATTTGACACCTAGAAATAATATTTTGTGGTCGCGCTGATTGTGTCCAATTAATCCGGAGAGTCATTCGGGCACACATTTTTACGACGAAGAGGTTGCTCGCGGAGCAATAGGCAAATGAGTTCTACTTTTCCTAGTGAGAAAAAGAAGAAGAGCCGGGCCCGTTATTCAGTTGAGTCTTAATGCCGGGTCGAAAAGCACACAGCCAGGAATAAAACAAACATTTACACATTGCCACAAGTATAAATAATGTATTTAACTGTAAATTTATGCATTGTTTGCTTAATTTGGTCTCTAAAATGTAACTGCTGCTTCCACGCGATTAATTGAACGATTCCTCGAACGGGAAGGAGCTCGAATTAAGCTAGAAATCACAGAGTTGGCCGTGAGCTCGGCCGGCTAGATGTTTGCTCTGCGGACACTTGAGGCCAGTTTTTTCCACGCCGCATTTAAATATTTTAAGTGATGCTCTTATAAATCTCTAAGAGGTTTATTTGATGGACAACTTCAAGAATGGAATAATCCTCGCTGCGTTCCCATCGGCCGTCGGGGAGCCGAAAGTTCATTGCGACGCGCTGAGCAAACAAATTTGTAAAAGTAATTATCTAAACATCTAACTAAATCTCGTACTTTATTTAATTTATATTCTGACTTATTGCTCATTACTACTGCATACTAAATTACCATTACTAAATTACCATAGATATACGTAATTTCAAATAATGATTTCAGCATGACCAGTTTTAACCGCGCGCCTCCGCCAGTTGTGCACTTAATTATATATACAGTAGAACTCCAGTCCTTTAACTGTCTTTAATGCCCTAGATCTTTGGTACGTCTTCACTCCTTTAACTGTCTTATTTAAAGCCCTAGATATTTGGTACGTCTTCACTCCTTTAACTGAACTTAAACCCCTAGATCTTTAATACGTCTTCACTTTGTTTACTATAAAAATTAATTTAATCCTTCAATGCATTGATTCGTATAATTGACTATTCGAATAAATGACGATTCGAATGGCGAATGGAGTTCGGATAAATGGAGTTCTACTGTAATCATTTCCGCATGACCAGTTTTAACCGTGCGCCTCCGCCAATTGTGCAGGTATAGATGTCTATAAAGACTATATGTACCTACTTAATCAATTTTAGCAGATGGTCCCAGCAAATGATACAAGAAATAAAGCTCTCACGGTTTTATTGCAGCCTCGGTTATACCGAATATTTTATTATATTCCTTAATAATCGTAATAATAATAAAAAAAGAGGTATTAAGGAACTGGATATGTGCGGAGTACATGTGTACAGCGGCTTACAAAACTCTTCTACCTCTCTTTTGGAACCCTTCAGGTTTAGAATTATTATTTAAGTGGCATAGGAAGTAATAAAAAAGTGAAGGGTCGTTTTTTCCGTTCACCTGAGAAGGTTAAACGATTCTTTCCGGATTTTTAAGCCGACCGAGCCCGGCGGGACAAAGGAGGAGTCCCTATTTTATCTAATAATGCTGTTGGGGTAAAAATGAATAAGTTACAGAAAGTTCGGTGCACGAGGAAGAAAGCGTTTAGACTAAACGACAAAAAAAATAATAAAAACAATAAAACATCGACGAACGTATTTGTGTGTCAGTTGAATGTGTTGTAATTTTGTGGGTGTGTGTGTGTGTGTGTGTGTGTGTGTCTGTGTGTGTGTGTGTGTGTCTGTGTGTGTGTCTGTGTGTGTGTGTGTGTGTCTGCGTGTGTGTGTGTGTGTGCATTTGAATGTGCATCTGTGTGTGCTTGGGCATGTGTGTGTATGTATGCACAGCTGTAGAAAGAAAAATAACATATGTCTTGTATGTGTGTTTGTGTGTATAATTAATGAATATCACACGTTCCCTGCATTAGTTAGACATTTTGGTCCGCAGCATCCGGATACCCCTCAATTATAATTTCGTAATGATAAATAAAATTTCTTCGAGGAGTTGCATAAATACGGATTAAAAAACGGTATTTTGCCCAAAATTCTTCTTCTCAACATTTCTCACAGTTCTTAAGGTATCCTTAAGTTATCTGCTCCCAAAGGGATGAGCCCAAACATCCCTTTCGCCCAGCAGTTTTTTAAAGGTTTCTAGGTTTGTATAGGGTTACTGAAAGAAAGGGATGATGATGTCTCGCAATCAGGCAAAATCCTGCGCGACAAAGGCCCCCTCAATCGCCCCGAAAAATTGCTCAATTTACCAGCTAATAGATTTACCCCTTAAAAAATTCGCACGGTGCCCTCCTCAACCCCAAGCGGGGCACAAAGGAGCCACAGGTAGGTCGTGCGCTAATGTTCGTATCGCTTTACACAACTTCCCAAAAAAAACCCAAGATTAAGTCGATCGGAGCGCGTCCCATTGTGCGCCCCTCGCCCCTCATAGGGGGCCCCATTGTCCCCGGAAACACTGCCTAGTGGAAACGCCGTAAAATGGGAATTTCACACACCGAGGTGGATCCTAGTGTGCGCCGTTTTTTAAACGGTGAAAAAATCGCCAGTCCGCACTTCAGCGATTTATTGCCTTGGCGGCGAGGGGTAGGTTTTTTTTCTCGACAAAGAGTGAAATCGTATATTTGCGGTAATTTTTGGTGATTATTTGTTCAGAAATGACAGTTCACGGGTGACAGTTGACAGTTGACGTATGACAGTTGACGTATGATAGTTGACGTATGACAGTTGACGTATGACAGTTGACGTATGACAGTTGACGTATGACAGTTGAGGTATGACAATTGACGTATGACAGTTGACGTATGACAGTTGACGTATGACAGTTAACAGATTACAAATGACAGTTGACACTTAAGAAGAAACAAGGGATTATTAAAGCGGCAGTTCAGGTCGTGCACTCGATAACCTATTTTTTCATGCTGTACTAATATAGACGACAAGGAGTCATACAGCTTCCCACAAATTTTAATGGCCATGCTGGTGAACTAGTTTCGCTCTTTTTCGGGCGATAATTCCGTGGAGCAGAGCGGTTAATTAACTTTTTCCACATTTTTACGAAAAAAACGAGGCCTAGCCGCGCAAGAAACTTGATTGATGGCGATGGCGCCTTAATTGGATTAGATGGGCCACTCTCCGCGACGGGAAATTTAAATTAATAAATTCAACAAACTTCTATCTCTCGCACATGATACACTAAATCACATAATAATGTACACTTATTATACATGTAATGAATTGTACGTATTAAAGTACAAGTAATGAAGTACATTATGTGTGTATTTTTCAGGACTATTGTATATGATCGTAAATGGTAAGTACTCGTGCGGGTCCGATCAATGCACCAGAATTAAATATGCACGAAAATAGGGGCCCTATTGCTCAGATTTAAACGAAGTGGATTACACATTCTTCTTCTACAGAAGCAATAATATTCTGGCCGAGATTACTTCACTGTGTATGTACATATGTATACCATAAATCGTACATAATAACTCTACAATATAAACGAAACACAATTTATATTAAAACGAACGTTCATATATTCTATTACATGGTTAACACAACTATTAATAAGCATATCATTGGCTTCAACTTACACAAATGCCTGAAATGTCAATAGCGTTGCATCGCGTCGAGCAGGCTATATGTTAAATAATTAAAAGAAGGAATAATTGCCGCTTTCGTTACTATAACCTAACCTTACTTTTTGATATTTTACTCTTTGTCGTTGACATAGCAATCCGGTTTGACGTTAACATATAAAGATTTGACATTGACGTTGACGTTGACATTGACGTTGACGTTGACATTGACATTGACAGTTAAAAATTGTAAACTCACCGGAATTAAAGGCGGCGATGGGTAGCTGCCTGGAAATCGACTCGGCCACCTCTGATGTAAGCCCGTAGATCCCGAGTAGCTCCCTCATGGTGTTAACGGCGTACTCCCTCATGTCGAAGACTTGCCCCTGGCTCATCTGAGGATGGATCCCGAAGTCCGAAACGTGGGGTTTCGACAAATTGTGTATGGAGAAACTCGAGGGTATCTTGTGCTCCCTCTCGCCCGAGCTGCCGTCTTCGTTATACTCATCCGAATCGCCACCATCGTTGTCCAAGTCGTTCTCTTGGTCACCGAACCTTTCGACATCGTTGGGGAAGTCATCAGAGCCGTCAGATGCCGAGTCGCTCTCGTTGTTTTTGCTCAGGTCCATGGGGGAGAACCTCGAGTCCACCAGCACTTTGCGGGTGGCCAAGGTCTTGCGCCGCCTCACGTTCTTCAGGTTGTTGTTGTTGCTCACTTCCGGTGGCACCGGTGGTGCTTCGGGGTTGTCGGCATCGCTGTAGGCGACGTTGGAGCAACGGGGCTCGAAGTTCTTCCTCTTGTTCCTCTTCGGGATCTCGTTCTTGGGGGCTGCCGATTGGTAGACGGTGTCCGCTTCCGAGTCACTGGAGTTCCCGCTGGACCTGAACATCTGGTGGACATTCCTGAATCGGTCAAAGTCCACGTCCGAGTTCTCAGCGGCCATTTTGGCCGCCACTTGATCTGTGACAAAGAAAAAAAAGTTAATAGTTAAGACACTAACAGTTCATGATAATAAGCAAAGAAACCTGGAGCTACTAACACATTAAACTTTAGACATTCAATTGTGAAAATATTATAAAATTTTAAAATATTTATTATTTCTTGACTCACTTTATATTATTATATTTTTTAATCTTGGGTATTTAGAGTCTTTATAAATTCACTTTTTTATTTTCAAAATATTTATTTCGACGTTTCGCCTTTATTAGTAAAACATCATCAGGATACAAAACTTATTAATAACAAAATTAAAAACTAAAAGTAAACTATAAGTACATCAAAACGGAAATAATAATAGACATTAAACATAAACATGAAACATGAAAGTAACAACCTTATGATATGTAATATTTTCTTTTTAAAATAAATGTAATGCGTGTAATAATAATAGTAAAATACATGAAGTTAATTTTGAAATAAAATGTCATATGTTTTATTTATGTTACATAAGTCTCTTTTAAAA